>PVJX010009544.1:0-60634 GCA_004027295.1 Dolichotis patagonum
CGAAAGTCTGCCACACTCTCAGCCGTACCCCAGAGAGGGGAGGAGCTCCTTGTTCTCCTGGCACCCCGAGTCAACTGCACTGTGCAGGTCCCGACACGCCAGGGTCTCCCTCCTTCGGGCAGCTGAAAGTCTGCCACACTCTCAGCCGTACCCCAGAGAGGGGAGGAGCTCCTTGTTCTCCTGGCACCCCGAGTCAACTGCACTGTGCAGGTCCCGACACGCCAGGGTCTCCCTCCTTCGGGCAGCTGAAAGTCTGCCACACTCTCAGCCGTACCCCAGAGAGGGGAGGAGCTCCTTGTTCTCCCGGCACCCCAAGTCAACTGCACAGTGCAGGTCCCGAGGCGCCAGGGTTTCTCCCCTGCAGGCCCCCCGAAGTCCGCTATACTCACCTGCTATTTCTTTCTGATGAATTGACCATTACATTTCCAAAGTTCTGAAATGGCCAACAGACCACAGAAAGAATTCTCTTTAGCCTCCTGTTTGAAACGAGCAGCTATAGCAATCTGCTGGCCTTGCTTCAGGGCCATTAGTGGAACGGTTTGAAAATCACTAGATTGTGTGACTTACTAGCAGAGGTTTTGTAAAAAATCAAGTTATTAGTGGGTTTGATTTTTTTTTGTTTTTCAGTACTGGGAATCGAACCTAGGACTTTGCACTTGCCAAGCAGGCACTTGATTAGTGGATTATTTTACACAGTGACACTCTGATTGTGGTGGCTTTGCTGGCACTTGTTCAAAGAAAGCACAGGCTGTGTTTTCTATAACTCTTCAGTTATAGTCCATTCATGATTTCTGTAATTCATGGATTTCAGCTAAGTAGGTTCATAATTTCATTGTACATACAGATTGCTTCGATTACTGACATTTTCTGCAATCCTAAAATCAGAACTCCAAAATTCAGAACATTTTGAGTGGCAGTATAATACTCAAAACACTTGGATTTTGGAGGATTTAGAATTTAGATTTTCAACATATGAAGTGAAACTCAAACATTAAAAATATCCAGAAACCTCTAAAATCTGAAATGCTGATTCCAGCATTTTGGAATGAGAGACAGCAATATGCGGTAAGTCTACCTAAGATTGACATTTGTGCTCCCGTGTGATTAAGTAGAGAATGTTGGGTAGAATTTCATCCTGATTTGGGCAGTGATTGGCATAGTCTTGAGTGATGAGCTGCTTCATTCCCTCTGAGGATGCTGAGCCACAGTACTTATTTTTAAAAGTTTTTCCTGTGTTTTTCTTCCTGATTATCAATATTGCCATGTATACTGGAAGCTCCACAACTCAAGGCCTGAGCTGTGGATTTAAAGTGGAAGATGAGCATATCAGGGAATAGGAACGTTAGTTAAACCATCAATATTTGTTGGGATTTTTGTGGTTGTTGTTTGGCTTGACTTGTTTGTGTGGGGAATGCATGTGTGTGTTTTGGTTTTTGAGATAGGGTCTCTATGTAGCTCAGGCTCACTTTAAATTCACTATGTAGTCTAGGCTGGCCTCAAACTCACAGCGATCTTTCTGCCTCAGCCTCCCAAGTACTGGGTTTGCAGGTATGCACCATCACATCTGATATCCCAGTATTTGTTTTTTGATAGTTGAAAATGTTTAACTTACATCGAGCAGATCCTAAAATCACATGTCTGCCTTATAGATAATTTATACAACCCCCTAGAAATTCATTCAAATCCTCAGGTTTTCAAGATCATACTGGAGATCATCCTTTAATTATCCTTAGAGTCTCTACTGCATTGTCACTTGCACTTGTATAATATAGGCAGTGTTGGGTTAATTCACAACTATTTTGAGTAGGCTCTTGGCCTACCCTCAGCTCATCTGAGAAGTCAGGAAGGGGTCTCTTTTGTGGGCTTGTCTTCCCCTTTGAACAAGTGTGCCCATATCAGTGGAACTTACGGCTTTTCTCATAGCAGTGTCCAGCTCTGCCAGGAGATCAGAACTTCAGGTAGAAATGGCATTCTTGGAGGTCTGCAGTTCTTGGAAGTACCTGCCAGAACCAGACATAAACTGCACTGTTTTGGTTCCTCACCGGTGTAATTGAGCCACCGCTTGCTTCGATTACTGACATTTTCTGTGGGTATTGTTGAGGTCAGTCTCATACCGAATTCCTGGGAAGAGTGGTGTCTTTTCTGATGCTTCATTGACCCATTCCCCTGCAGGCATAATGAAGGAGCTTCTGGTCTTGGCATCTTTGTCTGGGGTGCCCTACCCATCAATGTTCCATCCTCGTGATCTTTCACGGGGCTTATAAAACACTTATTTTTGAAAAATGAAGCAAAGGCTCTGGAAGAAATACCACACTTACTAGGCTGGAGTTTTGGAAGAACAGACAGTGGTAGTACCAGCCTGAGTGATGATGTGATCTATGAACTTTGTGACAATCACTTTAACTACAATGGGTCTTAACCTAGGCGACATAGGTTAATTGGCAGTAACTTTTTTTTCGTGACTTACTCTGTGTGTGTATCCTGAGGTGTGAGTGACATGTGTAACCTGTAGCCAGCACATCTCAAGCACTACTTCAGGGGACAAACTTTGATCTTGACCCTGTGAAGTTTAGAGCTTAAATCCAGAATCCAAATACAACAATAACAAGGCAAGAAAGAATCTCATATTGGTGTGTGTGAGTGAGCCTTTTGTAGTTTGGTGTTGATTATTGAAGCAGATCTTGCAGAGGCAGGTAATATGGAGCCTTCATATGTAATAGCAGTTACTAGTGAATATATAAAAAGCACTCAAAACAAGGAAAACAAGTACATGTGGCTGTGATCATCACTTATCCTTCCTCATTGTGGTTATCAGCAGCATTTGACCTGACCACATGTGAGATTATTCGTAGATAAAGAACAGTTCTAGGAACTCAGCTGCATTTGGGTAAATGCAAACAGTCACTAGGTTGTCCTTTTTATGTGTAGGAAGGTTGTTTCTTTTTTGTAGCTTTGTTCTATCAGGTGGATATAGGCGCTCTCTTCTCTAGGTAGATAAAGGAAGGAAACTGAGGTTCTACAGTTGAAAGCTGCCTGATAAGATGTGTGTAAACATTGTTCCTCCTCTGTGAGATCCCTGGGGTGGGGAAGTAGGTAAACTGATACTGTATAATATTTATGTGAATTAAAATCGTTTTGGTTGGGCCAGGGATTTAGCTCAGTGGCACCAGCACCTGCCTGTCAAGTGCAAGGTTGTGAGTTTGATCCCCAGTAACCAAAAAAGAAAATCATTCTGGTTGAATCATTGGTCATTTAAGAAATGCAAATTAAAGTAACATTGAGATACCATCTAACCCAGAAAGAATGGTTGTCATCAAGAAATCAACCAATAATAAATGCTGGCGGGGCTGTGGGAAAAAAGAAACCCTTCTCCACTGTTAGTGGGAATGTAGACTGGTACAACCACTATGGAAATCAGTGTGGAGATGCCTCAAAACACTAGGATTGGAGGTCCCATTCAAGCCAGCTATTCTTCTGGTTATTTTCCCAGAACAATTGAAAACAGTGATACATGTGCACCCTTGTGTATAGCAGCACAATTTGCAATAGCTATATCTTGGAAACAACGCAAATACCCATCAACTGAGGAGAACATTTTTAAAATGTGGTATGGATGGAATTATGTGAGGAAATACTACTTGACTATAAAAAAGGATAAACTCGAGGCTTTTATAGGTAAATGGATGCAACTAGAGGCCATACTCATAAGCGAAGTAAATCACACTCATATGTGTAAACATATATTATCTCATTGAAAGTATAAGAAACTGAAAGAGTAAATAAGATAAAAAATTTATAATAGTTATTGTGAAGGGGAAAGGAACTGCTCAGAAGGAAAGAACAACTGAGATGAGAGAAAGGAGAAAAGAAGGAAGGGAAAAGAAAAATATGTATACACACAAGTTAACAAAGATAATTATACTACTAATTTCTTTTATTTCATTGGAAAGTATGTTTTGTGCTTACATTGTTTGATCTTGTATGCCTATATCTTGTAATCTGAGCAACTACTTTGAAGGTAACAGTACACAATATATTTGAACATTGTTAATTTCCTATTATCTTGTTATAAAATAATCTATCATTTTTACTGTGTTTTCTCTTTAAAATGAAAAAATTATTTTGGTTGAAAAAATTCTGACCATTTGCTGTCAGAAACTAAGTCTGGGACTTACTGGTTCTATCAAGTGAGTTCTTAGTCTCTACAGATCTTCCTACATCATCACCATCATTATTATTAGTCTGGTGTCATTCATGGAGAGACACTGAAGTCCACAAAGAGAGAGGGAAATACATCAAATAATGGGCACATGAGGTCAATGGCAAGAACTAACAGAGGGCGAGGTATAGGTCATTTTGACTGATGTCTGGCCTTGTTGCTACACCAGGAGTGCCTGCTTCAGCTCACATTTGGTGTGTCACTAAAAAGAAGGGAGTCACTGAAGAAAAGCCAAGATAATTCCAAAGATAGCAGTATTACTATCTTCATTACTTTATGTATTTTAGAATTAAAGCCTTAGTAACTTAGAATATACTCTAAAATTAACACCCCACGTCAGTGTTACAAAGTTAGATGAGGAGAGGTATTTAAATTCTAAACACATTTCAGTCAATGCACTAAAATAATCATCTTCAGAAGTTTTGCTTTGTAAATAAGAAAGTTCCTTTTTCATCCTGATACTGATAGTTTTCATGAATTCAATAAATTGTTTAGTTAAATAAATCATCTTTCCCTGTTGACATTTGTACTATTTAAAAGATTACTCAGTTAAAAAGACATAGACATTAATTTCTGAAACAAGGGAAATTGTCAGTTTTCATTTGAATTCATTAAATTTAATCTGTACTTCAGCCGGAGTTTTGCTTTGTTTTTTTTAGTGTTTACTTAACACAAAACCATCACCTTCTGCTTCCTTAGTTTTGTGTGCTTATGTGACTTACCTATGTTACAGATTTGTAGATATTTCTGGTCTAATCTTTAAATAAAGGCCTTTTTCACCAGATGGGCTTTAAAGTATGTCTGCCTAAAAGTGGTGTGTAGGTTTTAAGAACCGTGCATGTATATAGGTGGGCTGGACCCCTTCTGCACCTGGTGAGAAGGCAGCCTGGATCGGCAGTGCAGCCCCAGCGCCAGGGTTCCTTCTGAAAGTCACAAGTCCGCTATAGCTCTGGGAAAATGTGACTCTGAAAGTTAAAGGACTGTGTCAAGCCATTCACATGCAGAAGACTGTTTCTTACCGTGTAGAGTTCACTCAGCCATCCTAAGGTTATATGATCAAAGTTGAAGCTGTCTTCACTTGCACCTCAATCCAGTTTCTGAAGCTTTTTAGTAAGTCTGAAAAGGCAGTGATTCCTATTGTTCTGCACATTTTCAAGATGGCTTCATCTGTTTTAAGGGACAGTGCCTCTGTCATCAGTTTTAGAATGAACTTGTCTGTGCCTGCATAAGTCTTCTGGGGACTTTTATAGAAATAGGATTAAATCAGTAATCGCGTTCAGAGAACTCATACCTTTTATTGTATTGAGTCTTCTAATCCGTGAACACAGTATTACTCCTCTTAATTAGACCTTCGATTTCTTGGATCAGTGTTTCTGATAGTCTGTATAAGTTCTCTGTGTTGTGTAAGTATTTTATAACAATACATGATTGTTTAAATTTTGGATTCTACAGAAATATAGGAAGGTGTTATGGATTAAAAACTGACTTAAATCAGCATGGTGCTGAGCGTAGATGGCCCACCTGAGGAAAGTTACCAGCATAAAAGGAGACGTGGAGAGGAAGTGTGGCATTGTGGGTTCTCCTAAGTGATGGTGTTTGGAGCCTTTGGTTGTCCTGCAGGAGCCTGTCATGGCTAGCTTCCCTGGTGTGAATTGGGCCATTCTCATTGGAGAAGCTTGGGACCATGTTGCTGAGAATGGCTGCAGTTCACTTTGGGGGAGCTCTGGTCCTTATGTTGAGCATCACTTCCAGGCTCCAGAGAGGAAGATGTGTACTGTTTAACCTCCACTAGAAGCTTGTTCAACTGGCTTGCTGACACATACTCAACTGTTTTCTTTATCAGAGGAGCTCAGAACCTCATTGTCACTGAGGATGGCTTTTCAGGGGAGCCCTGGTCCTTATTTTGAGTGTTGCTGCTTGGCTCCAGTACAGAACCCTCAGCCTGCTAGCACAGATCCTTCCTCCCGCTGGCACAGACTTTCTAGCTTCCATCGCTGACTTTATGGCCTTCTCAGTGCAGATCAGTAAAATAGACTTGCATGAGTCATTACCATGGGTTCTAGGCCTCCAGTTGGACTCGTGGGAGGCATGGTCATGGGCTCTAGGTCTTCAGCTGGACTCATGCAGGACGCTACTGTGGGATCTAGACCTTGACTGGATTTTCTAGGTCTTTAGTGTTGTGGACAGATTTCCTGCACTTTCTTGTATTTAATTCTAGATGACCATTATGCAATAATATAAATTCTGTGTCCTATATGTAATTGTTCTCCTTGCAACCCCTGACTACAACAGAAGGTTATTAATACAGTGTTTTAATTTTGTATTTGCATCTTTGCTGAGCTTTTCGGTTTGGTTTAAAGGGCTCTTTGGGCTTCCTAGGGGACAGTATGGTCTACTGCACTAAGGGACATTCGTATTTCTTCTGTCTCCTTGGATGGCCCTAGATGAACAGGGATGTTGAGAGCCTCATCTTTCATTTTGGGGAGCTTCCAGACCTTTGTCTTGGTGTCTGGCACTGGCTTTTCACAGACAAGCTTTATCAAGGAAGGTCATTTCCCTCACTCTGGTGTCCCAAGATTTTTAATCTTGAATTCTATAATTTCCTTTTCATATCCAGTTAGCACTGACCCTAGAAGGTGAGGTTGGAGGTGATGTGATTTAGAGCAATTCCTTGAGGCTGATGACCACTCCAGCAGCTGGAGTTATTGTGGCCAGTGCCATTAAATAGTGTTGTGTTTTCAGAACAGTGGCTTCAGGTGCCCTTCACTGATTTCTGTGTTTTATTTCTAAAGTGTGCCTTCATTCTATTCAAAATCTAGTTTTGACCCTCTACTAGAGTCTTACTTTGTGTTAAGTCTGATCATTCGGGCAGATGAATTGCAGAACTGTTAATAATTTTAACTTTAATTTATTTTAATGTTTTAAAGAAAGTGTTCTTGTCACCTTAAAAAAGTCTTAACACATTTCCCAAACAAAATATCATTACCACGTTGTCTAGCTTTAAACAATTTGATACCTAAAAGTTTAGATTCCCCTAGCCTATAAATGTGTTATCTTCTTTTGTTTTAACACCAAGTATGTTTATTAGAAAATAAAAAAGTTACGAAATATCCTCATATCCTTCCTTGAGAAATTAAAAGACAGAATAAAACCAAAAATAAATAGAAGAAAATAATAGTAAATGTGTTTTCATGTTCATGAGAATTGTGTTTACAGAATATTTCAGTTCTGGGCAGAGTTCTTTTAGTGAATGATCTTTAAATGACCTTTTGCTCCATCCCACCAATTCTGGGCCTACTGGTCTCTCAGCCGAGGGTTGCTGCTGAGCATCCTCTGAGTGGCTTCTTGGGGGGCTTGTTGTGAGGTGTCTGGAAGCATGGCACCTGGGGATGTGAGTACTGTGGATCCCAGTGACAACAGCAGCAGAGGTACAGTGCTACGTGGGGCAGAACTAGAGTGAAAACCACTGACCAGAGGACATAGTTGGAGCTCAGTTTTTAGAGTGTGACTCAAGCCCCACCTCTTCCATCCCCAACAACCTCCCACTCTCTTAGCAAGGTCTTTAATCTTCCCTCAGCCTGGCAGTCCCATCCATCCCTCCTTCCCTGCCCAGGTGGGTCCTCACACACCCATTCTGTTCCCATGAAGGAAAATGTGTCCTTCTGCTCCCAAGCGTGCTGCAGACATGGCCATATGTCCCTCTTGCTGCAGCTCGAGCTTCCCCCAGCGCAGTAATGTGCTCCTTACAGAGAGGCTGGACATGGGAGCTGTGCTTCGTGACCCGTGGTCTTTTAGTTATGGTTGTATGGCAGAGAGCGAGTGCTCTTGCAAAGTCTTCCTGTGGTCCGACTTTTGACTTGTTCTCTTCCTCTCTTGTTTTGAGGTGCCCTGTTTTGTCTTCTGAGTCTGCTGTCTGACTTGTGCTTTCCTGTTGTCAGGCAAACAGTGGAGGCTAGCTATGTACTGGTCCCAGCAAACTTCTCTCGCCTGAATTGAAACAGGTCAGGATCCCTCCAGGAGCAGACATGGCTGAGGGAGGGGTCACTAAATGTGAGAAGCAGAGCACTCTTGAACAGCCAGAGCAGGGCAGGGATGCACTGGTTTTTGGAAGGGACCATGGCTGTGGGAACACTGCTTTACCCTCTTATTGAAAGGTGCTGTGTCATGGGGTCTTTGCTAGACCACCAGGGTCCAGGCTCTGGTAGTGACTGCGTGGTGCTCCAGATGAAAACCAGTGTCCCCTATTTTTACAGCCTCGGATTTATCCGTGATAATCCCTCCTTCCTAAACTGTTGCCAAATGACCAAGGTTTGGATATGAAGAAAACTAGCTTTTGTGTTGATATAAAAAGTAAGGATATTATAGTACTAGGTAACGAGCAAAGTGGGAGGTGCCATAATATCCCAGACTTCAAGTTATATTACCAACCTGCGTTGATAAAAACTGTATGCTGCTGGCACAAAACAGACATGAGGAGCAATGATACAAAGGATTCATAAACAACTCCATGCACTTTCAACTACTTGCATTTTGGCAAAAGGGCCAAAATCATACTATGTAGGAAAAATAGCCTTTTTAATAAATGACTTTGGGAAAACTGGCTGTCCACGTGCAGAAGATTGAATCTAGATTCGTATCTCTCACCATGTATTAAACTAAAAAGTATCAAAGAACTAAATATTAAAACAAACTCAACCTGCTAGAATATAAAAACTCTTGAAGTTGTAGGCATAAGCAAGGACTTTCTAAACAGAACCCTGTTGGCACAGGGCACAGTACTGAGAATAAACAAATGTGATCATATCAAATTAAAAAGCTTCTGCATAGCAAAGAAACAACAGAGTGAAAAGACAACCTACCAAATAGGAAAAAGTTTCTGCTAGCCATTAAAAAAACTATACACTCTTCCCAAACTGAAAGACCCAATCAAAGCACGGACAAGTGAAATGAGTTAAACACTTCGTAGAAGTACAAATGACCAAATTCTCGACATCACTGGTCATTAAAGAAATACAAGTTAAAACATTAAGATTCCATCTTTTTCTAGAAAGAGTGGGTTAGGAAGTCACATAATAAATTCCTGCAGGGGAAAAGGAACCTTTCTACAACATCAACATGGAGATTCTTCAGAAAACTAAAACGAATCAGATGTGGTAGTGCACACCTGTAATCCCAGCATTCAGGAGGCTGAGGCAGGAGGATCACCATGAGTTTGAGGCCAGCCTGGCTACCTAATAAGTTCAAGAGCAGCCTGAATTACATAGCAAGACCCTGTCTCAAAAAACAAACAACAAAAACCACTGGAAATTCCATTTGACCCAGCTGTTCCCCTTCTAGATACCTTTCCAGAAGAGTTAAAAATATTGCATTACAGTGATGCATTCATACTCATGTTTATAGTGACACAACTCATAACAGCTAAATCTTGGAAGCAGTGTCTATGTCCATCAGCAGATGAATGGATAAAGAAAATGTGTTTATATGCAATGGAGCATTATATCACTTGATTTCTCTTACATGAGAAATCTAAATTATAAAGAGCAAAATAAAAGACATAATAGGAAGTAGGGAGATCTTTCTCAAATAGGAAAGGGATCAAGAGGTGAAGGGAGATGAAACTGATGAGGGAGGGGAGGAGGGAGAGGGGATGAAGACAGAAATTAAAATGCGTTATGTTCATGTACTGACTACACAAAGAATGTAAACATGTACTAATAATTTTTAAAGTCATTAAAGGTAAAGTAGCATGCTGAATAACTATTAAAAAGGATATAATAGGGCCAAGGATTTAGCCCAGTGGTATAAGCGCCTGCCTGACGAGCGCAAGGTCGTGAGTTCAATCCCTGCTACCAAAAAAAAAAAAAAAAAAAAAAAACAATAACTATCAGAAAAATTACATAAATATGATTCTGTCTATACTGGGGATCATCTATGAAATAAACGTCTATTTATTATTTTTTGAATTATACTACTTTGTCCATGCTATATTAATGAAGAAAGCTTTAGTTTTTATAAACTCTTTTTCCAAAGTATGAAAGAAACATATACACATATTTATAGTATCTTAGATAGCCTTGGTTTTTTCAGGTCTTCTGTATGCAACAGAAAGTTGTTTTATGTGGTCTTACAGGTGAGAAGTTCCTACCCAGCCTGTAGGCAGGCTGAGGGAACCGTGCAAAGACTCCGGGCTTCACTCTGACTCACCTGCTCTTGTTCACTCCGTGTGATGTTCCCGAGACTGTCGGTTCCTGCCGCTCACTGTGCTTGCTTCTCCTTGTGTTTTACAGAGCACTTCTGGTGAGATTGGAGGGATGTAGCCACCCAGTTGTCATGAAGGGCCTTTGTGCTGAGTGTGGCCAAGATTTAACCCAGTGAGTGCCTTTAGGGAGCGGGGCACAGCACGCCATGGTGTGGTGTGGGTGGGTGAGGGAAGCAGGTTGGGGCTCTGTGCAGCTCCTGTGGCTTCTGTCTTGAAGGGCAGGCACCCTTCCCTGCCTGCACTCAGGTCAGACTAGTTTCCCAAGGAGTAGTACTTTGTGCTTTATTCTTCCATCTCTGGGGCCTCACCTTCTGCTGAGTGCTCCTTTCAAGCATGACAGGAGAATGCCAGAGGGTGGTTGTGGTTTGCTCTTACCCTCGAGGGGGAAGCCACAGTGGCCCCGGAGCACCTCTTCAGGGGCTCGTGTGCCTTACCACCCAGCCCTCCTCTCCTGTGCCCTCGGCCAGCTGACCACTGGCACCAAGCAGTTTCTCCACTCTGTCCGTCTAGCAGTGTGCGTGATTGTCTCTGGAGTGTGTGTGAGCGTGTGAGTGAGGGACCCTTTGTTTCCATGTGACTGCAGTTTATTTCCACAGAGAATTTTAACTGTGAGTGAGACTGAGTGTGCCTGAAATCTGACAGTGGCTGTAGCTGTGACTTCTGTGCATCTTGACTGTGAAAGTGACCGTGAGATCAGTTTTTCATGTTTCCCTTTCATGTCTTCCGGCTGTGGAAGACAATCCTGTAGCTGCCTGTGGAGCAGAGTTCTGTGCTAACATAGCAGTATGTGCCAACTGTAGTGCAGGTTGAAGCCCTGTCACTCATGGTTACATGTGCTTTCTGTGTACAGTTCATCAAGTGCAGCTCATTTTTCAGCTCATCTTCTTGCATTCAAAGGCTGCAGAATAAGAATGGGAAGCAGCATATGCCACTGTCCACAGCAACTGTGTCCATGGTCCACAGTGTGCCTGAGTTAATGGTGAGCTCTGAGGTGAGTAGGCACTGGGGCACTGGATTGCATAGGGAATTGGGACACCCATTTATAGTAGTAGCTTCTGAAGCATCCTGGCATCAAGTGGATGTGTGGTGTTGCCATCCTGAGAAGTGAAAGGCTGCATGGTTCTGTTCTTCGTGGTCATTCACAAATGAGTCTGCCTACATGAGCACCTCTAAAGGCTCTGAAGGTGCCCCACTCGTGTGGAAAAAGCCTTCCTAGTGCTGTAACACACACATGAGCTAAGCCTGGGCTTCCTTGAGCCATATTCTACCTGGAGGGAATGTGACAGACGTCTGAACACAGCACACTTTGGAGGCAATGGTAACAAGGGTGCAGGACAGGCAGGCAGGGAGAACAGAGTCAGTGGGAACCAGTGAGGAGCGAGGGGATGGTGCTCTGCGGCTGCCCAGCTATGTGCACTGTTACTGGTGCTGGGCAAGCCATGGCTCAGGCTACTGTGGAGTAGACACAGCTAGTAGACACAGGATCCCAGGTGACATCTGCGGTGCTGCTGGCTTGAGCAGTGGAGCAGCAGGTCCTGTGAACAGAGTTGGTGGGTGAAGCACCATCCTAAAAGTAGAACCTGAGTGCTATCTCAAGTACCTAGTAGGTTGGGGTTTTGGGGGTTTTGTTGTTTTGTTTTTTGTTTTTTTTTAGGAGTCACCTTGACAGCTCACATTTCTGTAGCTTGGGGTTTGTGTGCTATGGCAAGTGTGGGGTGTGCCCACCACCTAAAGACCAGAGTCTAACAATTCTGTAACCTTCAGAGCTATATTTTTATAAGTAGGAAAACATTTTTCAGTGTTAGTATAGACCCATGTATACTAACTGGTCTTATTTTTTGTAGGAAAGGCAGATACATACTTCTGATTTTTCTGAATTACTTTTAACACATATAAATAAGTGTGTGTGTAATCAAAGCCAGGAAGTTTACATTAAAAAGAGAAGAGTATCCTCCATTTCTCCTACCATGGCAAAAACTAATAGCTCTTTTGTATACTTCCTTTTAGGAATATTGGCAGAAGTTCTCCTGTCTGACCTAATCCAGACCAGGAATTTGCGTGTGAATAGCTAAATGCCAATTAAATTGAGTAATATGATATTTACCCTGGTTTGTTTTCTTTAATGAGTTCTGTCAGGCCTGGGGGTTGGAGAGGGGCAGGCCAGGGCCCTTGCTCCGAGAGAGCCCTGCCCTAGGCCTCAAGTGTAGATGACCCTGCTGCACTGTCTGAAACTTAACTGCGCTCCCCACGGTAACGTGATCGGGATTATTGCTGGCCTCTGCTACCCCAGTGATTGGTTTATGGTTGTCTACCCTCCTCTCAACTGAGCTTGTTTAATTTGTTAATTTTGAAGCTCAGGTTTATTCAGGTGGTGCAGGCATCTGGTTGAATTTTTATAGAGAAAACTTTTCATCTTCTCTTTCATTTCACTGGTTTACACATTTAACTAAATTACAAAATCATCATTACAACGCAGGTATAGACAGAACTGGCCATTGGTCAGCATGCAGCCTTGGTCAACAGAGAGAGGCCCAGTTATAGCCAGCGTGGACTTCAAGTAATGTGTTGTCAGCCACAGTGAGACCCTGGAGATGTGAGGACTTGGTTAGGAGCATGTCAGTGTCCTGTTCTCTTAGTGACTGGATTTTATTTTGGATCCAGATGTATGTACTTTGTTGTTGTTATTTTTTCCTTTTTAACTCCAGCAAGCTGAAAAACTAGGAAGGGAAGATCAGCAACGGCTACATCGAAACAGAAAACTAGTCCTCATGGTTGACTTGGACCAGACTCTGATCCACACAACAGAGCAGCACTGTCCACAGATGTCAAACAAAGTGAGTTTTGCCAGCTTTACCTAGTATGGCTCTCTCAGATTCCCCACATTTCCATCGTTCAGTACGAAAGTGCATTATCTTGTTTTTAAAATTGGTTCTCATAGGTCTGCCTGTATTTGGGGAACATACTTGTCAGTCATACTTACGACCTCAGGACAGATAGCCACTGCATCGGGGCCGTTCCAGGTGACAGCATAAATGTACTGTCACTGTTAGCATTTGCCAGGAATGTTATAGTAACGTGGCGAGGTTTTGTGTGCCAATCCCACTTGCAGGTGTCAGCTGGAGAGTAAAGATTTGGAGACTGGTGAGGGCAATGGAGTGGGTGTGTCAGAGTGTCACTGGAGGAGCAGTCTTGGGAAGATGCATTGGTTTGCTGTGTTGTATCTCCAGTTGTCTAAGTCCAGATACTTGGATTCTGTTCAAGAGAACCTGGGCTGGAGATGAAAGTGGGAGTCTCTGGGTAGAAATTTTCCAGGAAAATGTGATAAGAAGGGGGCCAAAGGTGGAACCCTGTTTGGGTGCACTTAGAACTTTCCCATAGTCCAGTTTCTTCTTAGGGATAGAGCCAAGAAGTTGAGCTTCAGAAGCAAAAGGAGTTTAATTCCTGTTACACAACAGCTCACCTGCAGTCCTGTATTGTATATGCCATCACTAACAAGGCCTTGTCAGCATTGGGTTACCACATTTAAAAAATTAGCTGTTGAATAGATAACAGAACAGGCTCTTATTTTAGGTCTCAGGTTTTCAGAATATAAAGGTATTAATACTGTTCTTCGACAGAAGAGGACTGAGCCTTGCTATGGCCAGGTGTACAGTCAGGAAGATACTAGAAGATGGACCACATAGCCCAGGGGAGGGTCCATCACAGAGCCAGGGTCCCTCACCACAAATAGTAACATAGGTTTGGAAAAACTAAGGGCTTAGTAAATAAACCAGGTGATCTTTAATTTTCAATATTTGTCTGTGGAGGTTGAGTTTGAGTTTATGGCTAGTATTCTGTCTCCACAGTGCAACTTATATTTTTAGTTACTTTGTTTATCATGAGATTTGCCCAGAAATAAGCTGTATTTTGTGAAATAAGTTACTAAATATTTTTATCTGTTTCATCATAGCAACTATTCTGTGTACTAAAATGTTCTGAAGAGCACATGCACTTTCCATCTGTATATACCAGCATGTGTTGCCTAGGTATTTTTTATGTCATGACTTTGAAGTTTGGCATTTTAAGTTAATCTTACCAGCAGTCTGAACTAATTCTCACGGCAGGGAGGGGGAAGGATGGTTCCGGAAGATAACATTGCTCTGTCTACATGGAGTGGTTTAGGCATCAGCAGTCCCCCACTAATACCAGTAGTTTCCAAAGTGCCCTCCACTTTCCTTCGGTGCACATGACTTGTGCTGTCCCACTGAGCAGAGTACAAGGTTCAGGGTACTCAGAGAGCGCTCAGTGAAGCTGGGACACTGCTGGCCACATGGTGAAGACATTTAATTTGTCCTGAAGACCTGTGCTTGTATTTTTGAGGTTTACATCATCATCATCATTATTACTATTACTATTATTATTGGACTTTTTGCTGTTGAGTGTGAGAGCTGTTACTTTAATTTCACAGTCCTTAATCTTTAACCAAATAGCTTCGCTACTAGCAGTTACTAGTTAGATCTAGTAAAAATTTACTTGGGCCTAGGTAGTTTACCTTTTTAAGTTGTAAAAAGTAAATTTTTTGCTGAGAAGATGATAACCAGGATTAAGTGAATCAAAAGTTTTAACTCCCTAAAGAAAGTAGACTTGTTTGCATATTAATCCTGTGAGCTTGTTTGTATTACTAATTTCATCTGCCTACAAGAGATAATCTAGAATATTATTTGTTTAGTATTTGAAAGTATTTGTAAGCTTATAAAGCTATCTTAACATCAGAATATGGTTTACCCTCATCAACAGCTCAGAATCACCAGCAACGTATTATAAAGGAATCTGGGTTCAAGCCATCCGTTGTGCTCCTTGACAGGTAGTTAATAGCATAGTTACTATAGTTTTAAGGGATAGTTGCAGGCAGTTATAATTACCATGGGTAGCTACTTTAGTTAAGAAGAGTAGCTGTAAGTAGTTATTGTAGGTGCTTATCATTACCATGGATAGCTAACATGAGTATTTATTGCAGATGATTGTTACTATGAGTAGTTGGCATAGATATTTACTAGAGGTAGTTGTCATAGCTCTCAGGTTAGTTGTAAGTATATTGAGTAGTTATATGGGCAGTTACTACATTTATCAGGTATAGTTACTATATGTAGTTATAGCAGGTAGTAATCATGCCTAGTTACTGCAGCTATGGGGTAGTCATCATAGGTAGCTGTCATGAGGTGATTATCATTACATGGGTAGTTAATATTGTCAGTTATCTGGGGCACTCATGTGTCTCTCTCATAGAGCAGGTGTGGAAAGATTTTGCTTTGAGTGTCAGGTACCACAGACTGGTTTCGTATTAGGGTTCTGTGTCCCCATGTGCATCTCTAGACTTCTGCTGTGGATTCACAGGACTCAGGTGCTTCCTGGGCAGTGCTCCCCAGGGCCTTCTCTTCTCACTGTCTTTGCCGTTCTTTACAGGGCATCTTTCACTTCCAGCTGGGCCGGGGTGAACCGATGCTACATACCCGCCTGCGTCCGCACTGCAAGGACTTCTTGGAGAAGATTGCCAAACTGTACGAGCTACATGTCTTCACTTTTGGTAGCCGGCTATATGCACACACCATTGCAGGTCAGTTTAGTGTTTAGATTGTGAGTGCCTGAGAATGGGGGCAGTAGGTTTGTTTCCTTAAAGATGAAGCAATAATACAGAAGCTAGTCCTAGGGTTGACAGTTGGCAGGGAGTCAGTAGGTGAGAAATGCAACCGTTTCAGCCCTGTGAGCTAATCACTGTACTCTGGGCAAGTGCATCTATATGGGCCAGTTTAGAAGTTTGTCAGGACCACAGGAAAGTTCATATCGGGATTACATGAAGAGGTAAAAATTTTATATGAACATACTTTTTACCATAAAACAATGAGCATAATTTTTAGAAGTGTTTCATTAATAATTCAAAATGGCTTTGAAACCCTATGCTTGGACAAAGTGAGCAACCTCATGGCGTTGCAGGTGAAGATTTCTTATGATATCTTGGCTGGACTTCTCTTTCCCCCTTGTGGAGAGAGGCTTGTAATAGCCTCTGGTGCCCAGCCTGTGGTGGGACTATCCGTAGCCTGAGTGTAGGCAGATACCACCTTCCCTCTGAGCTCTGTAAATGTGCATACTGCATTGCAGTGTGGTTGTAGTGCTTATCTAGCAATTGCAGTATTTAAAAATTCAAAGGTCTGTACAGATTGTCATCTTTTGTTGGTGGAGAAATGAATTTCAAGTCTTTAATATTTAGTAACTTTGTAGAAAAAAATTTATTAAACTTTTTTAAAATGCAGTTTTAGATTAATAGTAACATTGAGCAGAAAGTACAGAGGTTGCACATATACCTCCATCCCTACATATCTACTGCCTCCTTCACTATAAACAGCCCACGTGTGGTACCTTTTTTATAATTAGTGAACCTACATGGATACGGTGTTAATCAGAACACATAAGCAGCAAGTTTACGTTAATTCATTTTATAACTGAAAGTCAGTGATTTTTGTCTTTAATATTGTGACTGTTGTGTAGCTGTCTGAAACATGACTAGAAGATCTAGGTAACAGGACAGTATCAGACAGGTAAACAGATAACCCCTGCTGTGGTATAAATGCATATGAAAACCTGAGCAGAAAAATGAGAACATTTGGTGGTGTGCTTAGGAGATTACTCCATCACAGGAGTTCTGTCCTTGTGAATAAAATTAGTGCATTTCCAAAAGAAACCACAGGGAGCCAGTGCCTTTCCTCTGGCATGGGATTGTAGTGAAAAGGCACCCCCTGAGGAGCAACAGTCCCCACCAGTGCCTCCACCCTTAGCGGCAAGATGCAAATTCCTGTGTCCCAACTCCTAGTTTTGTTGCACTGCTATAGTAGTCACAGGCTGAGATACCCCATAGGAAAATCCTGGCAGGTGTGCATCTCAGGCCCAGGCCTTCCATCCTAAACCTTGCCTCTCTCTAGATAGTGAACTATAGGATAATAGTGACAAAGATACATATCAGTAAGATGATTAAGGCAGACATCAGCAGAGTGTGATGAAGAAAGCATCTCAGTTACATAAGTTCTCTGGTGCTTTTGTTTTTAAATTTAAAATGTCATGAAAAGATTAAAAATTAGAATATTACTCCATTCTGTCAGCATATCCACATGTATTTCTTTTCTCTTTGTTTTTCTGTGTAATCTTACTTAGTTTGTGGTAATGTATGTCTATGTGTGTGTATTTGCATCTATACAGATGCATACATGTATATTGGGGTCTGTTCTTGTCATACAACGATAACACTAAGGATTTATCATGCTGTCACAAACCTATAGCAGCTTGTATTACTGTGTAATTTTCTTGAATAATTATTTTCATTTTCCTCTTTCAGCATATGAAAAGCATGCATAGAATGGCAAGCATGAGTGTTGGGGTGGGGGAGGTTCTACTGGATGAGTTTCTAAAAGCAGTGTTACATGCTACAGAGCTTCATTCCTGGTAAGGCTTAGTTTGGTTTTGTAGGAGAGTGGCACTTCGTGGGCCCACCCCAGGTGATCTTAACCCAGTAATATGAGTGTCCAATTCTTGGGGAGGTTGAATGTGTTAGTGTTTTTTCTTCTTCTCTCTTGTGCTTTGTATCTTGTAATGCAAAAGTAAAAATGCATAAGTTTCCTATATAGGATTCTTTTAGATTCCTTATTCACTTTTTAGGTTGTACTTAGAACAGTTTTTATGCATGTCCTAGAGTTACCCACTTCTGGTGGGCATCATTTTAATTTTTTGATGTAAACATGTAGACCACAGGATGAGTACAGG
This sequence comes from Dolichotis patagonum, assembly GCA_004027295.1. Taxonomy (NCBI): domain Eukaryota; kingdom Metazoa; phylum Chordata; class Mammalia; order Rodentia; family Caviidae; genus Dolichotis; species Dolichotis patagonum. The sequence goes on from PVJX010009544.1 coordinate 18,267, forward strand.
GGAGGCGCAGGCTTGTGATAATACCTGACTAGAGGAATTGGCTTAAGCACAGCCACATCATTGGATTTCAGCTGAGTCACACCCTGTCTCAGTCCCTGTGACATACAGGGCATGTGACAGTGCATCTGTGGGGAAGGCCAAGCACCTTCTTCAGCCTAGAAGCTGGAGGGAAGGAAACTGGGCATCATTTACAGGTTCAGCAGAGCATCTGCACTGTTACTGTGCATGTAGCAGGCTGTGCTGCAGGTGCCTGATGAGAACCCTGAGGTTTGCTGAGTACCTGCCACCTCTTCAGATGCACTTGCCACTTCTCATGTTGAGCTTTGTCCATTAAAATCCAAGTATTCTAACACATGAAAGAATATTGGTCCGACCAAGACAATGGTATCACTAGAAGCCTGCAGACCCATATCCCTGTGAATATAGATGCAAAAATCTCCCCCAGAATACCTGCGCACCACATCTAGCAGCGCTCAAGGACTGTGTTTTGTGGCAGCCCACCAGAGTTGGCTGATGCCGTCGTATACATCCAGAGGATTTGGGCCTTGGGAGACCTGCTTTTCAGGCTGGTGCAGAGTAGCTCTGAGCCAGGTACAGATAAGATGGACTTTTGTTGCTTGGTAGAGTCAGGGTTAAGAGGTTGATGTTTGCATCATTTTATAGGTGGGAGAAATCATGAACATTATCTAGGTCAGATTGCTTATTTCCAGGTTTGAAGGTTTTTCACAAAGGTGGCTATTAAGCTTCCTCTTCTATCATACCTTAAGTTTTCCAACTTACTGTTTGCATAGAATGTGTCTTTTCAGTATAATTAGAATAGGTATGTTTAGTTTGGGGTGTTTTTCATTTCTTTTATTATAGAGACTATTCTGTCACCAAATTTTAAGGTCTGGCCTTGGGTGGCTTCAGTTTTTATAGAATAATACCCATTTCTTCTGTAAGAGCAAATATTGGCTGGGTGATACGTCACACATCAGTATCCCAGCTGTGGGGAGGAGGGAGGCAGGAGGATCCCAAATTCAAAGCCAACCTGAGCAGTTTAGCAAAATAAAACTAAAAACAAAGCTGAGGTTACAAATGCACTGGAATGCTTGGCTAGCATTCAGGCACAGGGAGGAGTCACCTGAAAGCCAGCATGGAAAGTAGGGATTCATGTAGTGCAACAGGACCTCTGTTACAAAGATGGATATCCACGTCCCATTTGGGACACTCTAATAGGTAGTGGGATGAGATTTAATTAAAAAATGTCAGTCTTCAGAAAGCTGCCAGTTTGCCAGTTTGGGTTTAAAAACCCATCCCTGTAATCCCAGCTCTCTGGGAGACTAAGATAGGATCACAAGTTTGAGCCCAGCCTGGACAGTTTAGTGAGACCCTGTTTCAAAATAAAAAATGACAAGGGCTGGAGAATGTAGCTCAGTGAGAAGGCCCAGGGTTCAATTGCCAGTACTGCTAAAAGGAAAAATAAGTCTTCTAATATATCTGGCCCACCTGTGGTTTTACCTGTGGCTGGAATGAAGCACGGGGAGGGTCAGTGAAGGTGCATTCAGTGGCAAAACCAAAATCACAGTGTTGCCTCTGGACTGACTTCCTTGGTTGTCCTGTAGTCTAGTCTGTCTGTCTTCCTTGTGTGTCATGGTAGGCAGAAACGACACATTCACATATTTATCACTCTCTCAGCTCTCAGCTTCTCCTGAGAATATTGTGTGCCCTGTTCTTTCTCATATCTTCTGCTTCTGCAGAACTCCAAGTTATATTAAATTCAGCAGTGTTGAATAAAAGAGTAGTCCAGGACACATTATCTTATGCCTTATAGTACATTCGCTTCGTGTTCCTACTGTGTTGGAGTGGTGGTTTCAACCCTCTCTGTAATGTGTGGTGTAACATTTCTTTTTGAGATTTTATGATTATAGTGGATCTCCTTGTAAGTGTTTTATTTGGCTGGCAAAATTAAATTGTTCTACTTACACTGAACTTGATACCTATGGTATATTTTACCATTTAAACAAATTACCTGAAAATGTTTTCATCTAGTATGCCTGTTCCCACCAATTAATATTTTTACTATGTATTCTAGGGTTCTTGTAAATTAAGTAGAGGTAATTTATTTTTTATAAATTTCATACAATGGATCCTTGCAATTAAATTTAAAGTTTTGTAGGTTTATTAGAATAATTCAGTAGGCTTTAAGTTCAAATGAATTTAATTTATAGATCAGGAAGCCCAGAACAGAGGTAGTCCCGAGAAGTCTTTGCCTGACTTGTTACAATAGTCATTTCTGAAATGGACAATGTGTTTTTGCACATAGCCTTGTCTTACTACCTTTACCAAGTTCAAGTAGATACACTTAACCATTACTGTGAACTTCAAGCTCTTTGGAGAATTAATTTAAACTAACAATTAAAAAGTGTCACGCAAAATGTAGATGTCCAGTAGAGTACAAGTAGATACTTTAATATGACTAGCTAGTTAGTATGTGATAGTAAGAACATTATTATTCTTGATTCTTTTTTTTATTCTTTTTTTAATTGATTCTTTTTTTTTTATTTAAAGAGGGTAAAACTAAACATAACAAAACAGAACAAAGCAGATCAGAAGAAAACAATGTAAGTGACACAGATTTCAAAGCAAGACCACAGGAGATCTACAGTGGCTACCATAATGTCTCTTGTTTTCTTCTAAATAGTTGCCCATATCTTCACACACAGTGAATTCATACAAAACAAAATAGTATTAAACTGATCAGAACAGAGTAATGAAGGCATTACAGGCCTTCAAAACCAGACAGTAGGAAAATCAACAATGGCTGCTATAATGTCTCTTGTGTTCTTCAAAATAGCTGTCCATACCTTCATGTATGTTGAAATTAAACAATACAAAATAGACTAAAACCACTCTGGACAAAGAATAAAAGCATTACTGGATTTCACAGCATGATGATACGGAATCATCAATGAATACCATAGTGTCTCTTTTTCTTCAAAGTAGCTGTTCATTTCATCACACACAATATAATTGATTCTTGTAAACTGTTTAGGAGAAATTCTAGGCATGTATAAGCCTATACATGTATACGTATCCTTTCTGAATTAGATAGAGGGAGAAACAAGACAAAACAGATTACTAGAAAAACACAAAACAAAAATGACAAATAACAATAGCAAAGAGCCCAAAAAACTGACAATATAGGCCTTCAAAACGAGGTGGTAGGAATATAACAGAGGTTGTTATTTTACATAATGATCTTCAAGAGTTGTTCAGATCACCAGACATTAACATGTAAAACTTTTCCAATCCTAAGAATGTTTACTGTTTAGTTCCAAGAACTAATAAAATTTGTAGCACAATCATCTTAGCTATCCTAAGTGTGTTTATACAATTTTAGATGTTTTTTCTTTTCCCTTCCTTTTTTCTTTTTCCACCTTTTCCCTGAGATATTATTTTTTCCCTTTGAGCAGATTCTTATCCTTTCACTGTATTTATTGAGGATTTTGTATCTTATATACTCTTACCATACCATTTCTTGCACTAGGGAGACAATACAGTATTTACACGTGTGAGTTTGATTTATTTCACTTATGAATATGGTCTTAAGTTGCATCCATTTACTTATAAATGTCTCAATGTGATCATTCTTTATAGCTGAGTAGTACTCCATGGTATGAAAATACCACATCTTTTGTTATCCATTCCTCAGTTGTTGGGCACTTAGGTTGTTTCCAAGATCTGGCTATTACAAATTGTGCTGCTATAAATATGGGTGCACATATATCACTATGGTTGGATGTTTTCAGATCTTCTGGGAATATGCCCAGAAGTGGAACAGCTGGGTCAAATGGGACTTCCAAACCCAGCTTTTTGAGGAACCTCCAGACTGACCTCCACAGTGGTTGCACCAGTCTGCACTCCCACCAACAGTGCAGAAGAATCACCCCCCCCCGCCCCCCCGCAGCCTCTCCAGCATTTGTTGTTGGTAGTTGTCTTTATCCTGGCCATTCTTTCTGGGGTGAGATGGAATCTCAGTGTGGTTTTAATTTGCATTTCTCTAATGACTGTGATGCTAAACACTTTTTCATGTATTTATTTGCCATTTGTATTCATCTGAGAACTGTGTATTCATCTCGGATGCCTATTTTTGGATTGGGTCTTTGAATTTGGGGGGTCTGAGTTTTTTTAATTCTATATATGTTCTAGACAGAAGTCCTTTGTCTGAGGGACAGCTGACTAATATTTTTTTCTCAATTTGTGGGTTTTCTTTTCACTATGCTGGAGATTTCTTTTAACATGCAAAAACTTCTTAATAGGATGCCATCCCAGTTATTGATTCTGTGAAGTATTTCTAGTGCAGTTTGATTTATGTTCGTGAATTCTCTTACCTACCCATGTCTTCAAGATTTCTACCTACTTTGTCTTCCAACAAATTTAGTGTTTCTGTTTTAATATTTAGATCTTTGATCCATTTTGACTTTAGTACATGGTGAATAGGCATGGGTCCAGTTTAGTTTTCGGCATATGGAGAGCCAGTTTTTCCAGCACCACTTATTAGAGAGACTATCTTTCTTCCAGTGAACATGTTTGGCCCCTTTATTAAAGATAAGGTGTCTGAATGTGTTTGTAGTTGTAGGTGTATCTTCTAATCTATTCCATTGATCTTCAGGTCTGTTTTTATTCCAGTACCATGCTGATTTTATTATAGTAGCTTTGTAGTATAACTTCAAGTCAGGGATTGTGATGCCTCCTGCCTTGCCTTTGTTGCTCAGAGTTGCGTTTACTATACTGGGTCTTTTCTGGTTCCAGATGAATTTTAGGAATGATATTTCTAGATCTATGAGGTATGCTAGTGGTATTTTCATTGGGATTACATTGACTCTGCATACCAATTTAGGGAGAATGGCAATTTTCACAATATTTGTTCTTCCTATCCATGAACAAGAGATGTCTTTCCATTTTCTGAGGTCCTCTTCAATTTCTTTTTTCAGGACATTATAATTTTCCCTGAATAGATCTTTTACTTTTGTTAGATTGATTCCTAAGTATTTCAGTTGTATGGATGCTATTGTGAAGGGTTGGCTTCTCTTATTTCTCTCTCTGATTTTGCTGTTTGTGTAAAGGAATGCTATTGATTTTTGAGTGTTAACTTTGTATCCAGCTACATTACTGAATTTATTTATTATACATAGGAGTCTTTCAGTGGAGTTTTGGGGGTCTTCTATGTAGAGTAGCATGTCTTCTGAAATAATGATAATTTAACTTCTTTTCCTATCCTTACTCCTTTTATATCTCTCTCTTGTCTAATTGGTCTGGCTAGTATTTCCAGCACTATATTGAATAGGAGTGGTGATAGTGGACATCCTTGTCTTGTTCCTGATTTTAGGGTAAAGGCTTTCAGTTTTTGGCCATTTAATGTGATGCTGGCTGTTGGTTTGTCATAGATAGCTTTTATCATATTGAGGTAAAGACCATCTATTCCAATTCTCTGTAAGTTTCTTATTATGAGTAAGTGTTGGACATTATCAAAAGCTTCTATAGAAATGATCACGTACTTCTTATTTTTGGCTCTGTTGATATGGTGGATTACACTTATTGATTTGCATATGTTGAACCATCCCTGCATTCCTGGGATGAATTCCACTTAGTCGTGGATATAATCTTTTTGATGATTTGCTGCATTGTTTACCAATATTTTATTGAGAATTTTTGCATCTATGTTCATTAGAGAGATTGGCCTGTAGTTCTCTTTTTCAGTTGGGTCTTTCTCTGATTTTGGTGTTAGAGGAATACTTGCTTCCAGGAATGAGTTAGGGAGAATTGCTTCCCTTTCAATTTCATTGAAGAGTTTGAGGAGTGTCGGCATAAGTCTTTCAGTTTCTTGTAGAATTCCTCAGTGAATCTGTCTGGGCTTGGGCTCTTCTTTGTTGGCAAGGTCTTAATTACGTTTTCAATTTCAGTAATAGAAATTGGGTTATTCAGCAGATGTACATCTTCTTGACCCAGCTTTGGTAATTCATATGTTTCTAGGAATCTGTCCATTTCTTCTGTGTTACCAAGCCTATGAGAGTAGAGATTTTCAAAATAGGTATTGATGATCTTCTGGATTCCCACAGTATCTGTAGTGATTTCACCCTTTTCATTCCTTATTGCATGAGTTTTTTTCTTTTCTTTTTTAAATAAGGTTGGCTAGGGGCTTATCAATTTTATTCTTTCAAAGAACCAACTTTTTGATTCATTGATTCTTTGTGCTGTTTCCTAGTCTCTATTGCATTGATTTCTGCTCTGATCTTTATAATTTCCTCTCCTCTTTTGGCTTTGGGCTTGACCTGCTCTTCTTTTTCTAGATGTTTGAGGTATAGCATCAGGTTATTTGTGTTCATTCTGTTTTCCTGATGTGGGAATTCACTGCAATAAATTTTCCTCTGGGGACTGTTTTTATTGTATCCCACAGGATCCAGTAAGTTGTATTTATATTTTCATTTGCTTGTAGATAGTTTAATTTCTTTTTTAATTTCTTCTGTGACCCACTGATTACTCAGGAGTATGTTATTCAATTTCCATGTGTTTGTGGGGCTTTTGCAGTTTCTTTTATCATTAATTTCTAGTTTCACGGCACTATGATCCAATAACATGCATGGAATAATTTCAGTTCTCGCATTTACTTCAGCATGTTCTGTGTGCTAGTATATGGTCTGTGTTAGAGAATGTCTCGTGTGCTGCTGAGAGGAATGTATATTCGGATGTTGCTGGATGGAACACAAAGTGTGATTCAGTTCTGTTATTTCTTTGCTGATTTTCTGTCTAGTTGATCTGTGTCTGTGTCAATGGTGTGTTAAGATATCCTGTTATAATTGTGTTACTGCTTATTTGATTTTTCATTTCTGTTTATATTTGTTTTGTATAGCTGGGTGCTCCCAAATTTGGTGCATAGATATTTAAGATTGTTATCTCTTCTTGAAGTTTTCCCCTAACTAGTATGTAGTGATCTTTTATCTCTTTTGATCATTGTTGGTTTGAAGTTCACACTGTCTAAAAACAGAATAGCTACTCCTGCTTTTTTGGGGGGATTCCTGCTGCATGAAGTGTTGTTTTCCATCCTTTGACTTTCAGTCTATGAGTTTCCTCTTGGGTTAGATGGGTTTTGGTTAGATGTTGTTTCTTGATCCATTCTGCCAATCTGTTTCTGTTAATTGGTGAATTGAGGCCATTTACATTAATGGTTATAACTGTTATATATTGGTTTATTTTTGACATATCTTTCTAATGTTGATTTTTTACCTTTCCACTCTGTTTAATTAATTGCCTTGTTTGGTGGTTTTTTCCCTATGTCTTTCAGTATTCTTCACAGGGTTGGTTGGTGGTCATGAAGTTTTTCAGCTGTTCTTTGTCATGGAATTATCTTATTTCTCCATCCACTGTGAAGGACAGTTTTGCAGGGTATGTCAGTCTGGGTTGGAAGTCGTTTTCCTTTAGGATCTGAAGTACTTCACTCCTTGTTCTTCTTGACTTCATTGTTTATGTTGAGAATCTGCTGTGATTCTCATAGGCTTTCCTTTAAAGGTGATCTGTCTCTTCTAACAACTTTTAATATTCTGTTCTTATGTTGGATTTCTGGGATGTTGATTATTATGTCTGGGTGTAGTTTTATTTTGATTATAGCTATTTGGAGTTCTGTATGCTTCACTTGTCTGTATTCCAGTTTCCATTCTCATGTTTGGGACATTTTCAACTATTCTGTAAATAGCCTCTTAATATCATTTGTGTTGTCACCCTTTTTTTTGGTTTATACCTATCAATCTTATGTTTTTCTTTGTATCATCTTGCAGCTGTTGAACTGGTATTTCCTGGCTCCTTGTTATTTTTAAAAGATCTTCCCTGTTCCCTGGCTGCAATCTTTTCTTTGAGGTCTGAAAGTCTATCTTCACTTTCATTGAGGCGATTTATGTCTTCTTTAGATGTGTTCAGCACCTCTTTCATTATATGTATCATTTTTTTTTACCTGGGAGATTATTTCTGATCTGAGTTCTTTTATAGCTTCCCAGGGTTGTTTCTTTACTTCAGTTGCTATCAGTTGAGGAGTTTCAGGTGTATCGCTTACATTTTCTTCTTTGTCCATGTCTCCCAGGCTTGCTTGAGATGGGCTGGAGGTTTGGGATTGCATTTTGCTCTTTTGTTTAGTCATTTTCCTATATTTCTGGGATAGGAGCAATGCACCAAAGCTTCCCCATGGGCCAGAAATCACCCTGCACACTTTTGGCTCGGGAGGCGGAATGCAGGCAGCTGTGTGCTGCTTGGGTGTAGCTGTCCGTGCCCCAGATAGGCCTGTGGGGACCTTCAGTGCATCCTCTGGTGATTTCAGATGCTAGGCACGGGCTTACAGGGGTTTGGGGGGATGTCCCAAAGCTTCCCTGTGTGTTGGAAACCACCTTGTGCATTTTTGGCTCGCAAGGTGAAATGCAGGCAGCTACGGGCCACTCGAGTGTCACTGGGGGTCTCTCAATTGATTCTGTCAAGCAAATGTTCTTGATTTTTACCCAAATTTGCCAGCATTAAAATGGGGTATATAATAGAAAGAAGTAATAGAATTGACTTTCCTGTGTATCTTAACTTTATTACGTGTGAGTTAGTACCATAGTTCTCCCTTATCTACAGTTTTTACTTCTGTGGAGAAGAGGGGATTATTGTACTGACTTGCATGATTTTGTTTACTCTTGATCAACTGAGGTCTGAAAGTATTAAATGGAAAATTTCAGAAATCAACAGTTGGCTAGACTTAGTGGCACACACCTATAATCCCAGCACTGGGGAAGCCGAAGCAGGAGGATCACCGTGAGTTCACCATGAGGCCAGCCCGTACTACACAGTGAGACCCTGCCTCCCCTCCCCCCAAAAAAACAAAAACAAAAAGTAGAACAGTTTATGTGTTTTACTTGTGTGCCATTCTACCTGGTATCACAAAACTTTACACTCCCCCTTCTGGGATGTGGATCATCCCTTTGTTCAGTGTGTCCATGCTGTATGTATTTCCCATCTGTCTCGGGTCACTATCAAAAGTAGTAGCAATCACATATGCCACAGAGATGCAAAACGTGTGTATTTTCAGTGTCATCACCATAAGAAGAAGAAGGGATAAGAAGCATAGTACAAGGTTTGGTTTTGTTTGATTTTTGTGGTACTGGAGATTAAACCTAGCTAGGGTCTTTACACTGAGCTGTATTCTCAGGCCATTTTCTGATTTTTTAAAAAAATTTTATTTAAAGAGAAAAAGCAATACAGAAAAAAGGGTAGAAACAATACAAAACCTCAAAAAAAAAACCCCATAAATCACTAGTTGACAAACCACATACTGTCCTCCCAGAAATAGCTGTTCATGTTACAAAATGAAGGCATACAAACTGAACACACAGTGAGGCTGCAAATAGTTACAAAAAACCAGGATGGAATAAAGCCAGTTGAGACACTATAGTGAAATTGGCACAGAACATCACAGCAGGTCACCAGGACAACAGTAATAGGCAACGTTGTATATCTCGTTGTCTTCACAATAGTTGTTTTTCTACTAGGTACAGCAAAATCAAAGAAATACACAACATTATAGAACACATCCACACAGAGTATTGAATAGAGCAACACCGTTAATCAGGACAGAGATACCCAGATCCCTGGATCCCAATTGTTAACGTGGGGGGGGGGTAGATGTGGTATGTTTGATTCTAAGCCCGCGCCCCGGTAAGCAGCAGGCTGCTTACTGGTTGGCTCGGCGCCCTAAGTTCCAGCATGTTGCGGATCTCAGGAAACGCTCTTGCTTCTTGTTTCCCCGCCCTGGGGTGGCCACGGCTCGCCAGACCACAGTCACTTACCAGGGCGGAAGGCTGCTTACTGGTTGGCTCGGCGCCCTAAGTTCCAGCATGTTGCGGATCTCAGGAAACGCTCTTGCTTCTTGTTTCCCCGCCCTGGGTGGCCGCGGCTCGCCAGACCACAGTCACTTACCAGGGCGGAAGGCTGCTTACTGGTTGGCTCGGCGCCCTAAGTTCCAGCATGGCGCGGATCTCAGGAAACGCCCATTTTCTGATTTTTGAGACAGTGTCTCACACAGTTGCCCCAGGTTTTGGCTTGAACTTGTGCTACTCCTGCCCCAGCCTCTCGATGCTTGGTTTACAGATGTATGCCACCATGCCTAGCTGTAATAAGATAATTTAAGAGAGACCATGGTCACTTGTTTTATTGTAGTCTGTTGTTTGCCATTGTTAATGTTAACAGTGCCTAATTCATAAGTTAAACATTAGAATAGGTAAGTGTGTATGAGAAGAAATTGGTACATGCATAGTTTAATACTGTTCCAGGATTTAGGCATCCCACAGGGTCCTGGAACATATATCCCCTGCAGATAAGGGGAGATGACTATATAATTCTGCTAGTATAATTTGAGAGAAACCTTCATACTATTTTATCTGTCAACTGTTACTAAATGTCTTAAATTATATCTTCTGTTTTTCAAAATCCATTTTATTTCAAGGAGAAAAAGAAAAAAAAAAAAACCAAATTTCAAAACACATCAATCAGGGGCAACAGTGGTCCATACATGGTGCATTGTCATCCCCAGATCATTCACCCATAGCACAAGACATCTGTGTTCAGTTGTCTGAACAATGCCAGCACAAATCTTTCTCTTCAGTGAGCTCAGAAAAATCAGTAGTAAAACTATCTTAACTATTTTTTCGCATACATATATACATATACATACGTCGTTTCTCTCAGCTTCTCACACTAATGTTAAATTATATCTAACAGCAGCGTACCACCTGCCTGGTGCTAGGGAAGGTTGTACTGGGCATGATGCAAAATAATTTGGCATAGCACCCAGGAAATGTAAAATGGAGAATCATGGATATAATTTACTGAGATGGAATGATGATTTTCTTGCGCTATTGAAAAGTACCTTGTATAATTTTATTTTAGCTGTTTAGCTCATGCAGTTCAATAGCTTATTACAAATTGTTTCAAATTAAGGTCATCAGAGACTTCACTGTGACTCAGTTTGACAAGTTCCATTCCACAGTCGAGGAGCCTGAGCACGCAGGTCTGCGGAAAGCACGTGGGGTGTGCGCGAGGGTTGTGCGCCAGGCTTGGCACCGTGCAGAAACGCGGGCAGTGGCACTGTGTGCACAGTGGTCGTCATGCATGTCAAAGGCACAACCTTTGTTCTGTTTTCTTTTTACAGGCTTTTTAGACCCTGAAAAGAAGCTTTTTTCTCATCGAATATTATCAAGGGATGAATGTATTGACCCATTTTCTAAAACAGGAAACCTTAGGTATGTTCATGACCAAGTTCATCACTAAGGCAGTTCACTGTTTACTTCCCACTCCAAAAAATTGCATTTTGAGGTTAGAGTGACAATGTTTTCTGAAAATTTAACCTGGTTCTCCAGTTTTCAGTGTTGTTCTCAGCATACTTAGAAAGTTCATCTTCTTGCCTAGTGCATACAAGGCCCTAGACTCAATCCCCAGCACCACCAAAATTTAATTAGTAAATAAAGTGAAAGTTTCTTATTGTTGTTGTTGTTGTTGTTGTTGTTGTTACCCCACACTCTGGTGTGGTTTATGCTCTTGGTGCTTAAGCCTCAAACCATATGTACTCCATGCTGTACTCACCTCCGTCATCCTGGCCAAAGCTGTCACAGAGCTGCTCTCCACCGGCTCTTGTTTCTTCTGCCAGGAGTAGTATAGTCACCCTGCCCAGGCTATGAGTAGACAACACAACTTCTATATTAACGCTTGCCTTTGCGTCTGTTTAACTTTCCCTACCTTTGACTTCACCTGTCAGGCCTGTGCAGTGAGGCCTCAGATCTCAGAGGGCTCTAGTCAAAACTCAAAGCTGCAGAAGAAAAAGCACAGGTGAATTTCCCACAGTAGTCCAGCTGTGAGGTTATTGCCTTCTTTCCTCTGTATACCTGTGGAACACCTGGGGCTCCTGGGAAGCTTGGGGACTCCATTTTTGAAACCCAGGCTAGAGTGGCTTAAAGAGGGGGCATGACATCTTTGGAGCAGCTGTGTTATCTGAGCTAGAGCTTTATTTTTGCTGCACATAAGCCCAGCTGTTTCTTAGCTTAAAGTTTAAGCATAAAGACACCAATACCAGTATAATTTCTGAGACACTCATGTACTATTCATCCTACTAACAGTTTATAAATATCCTAAGTTAAATGCCCATATAATACATATTTGTCTGTTTCTACTTTTTTGTCTGTTTCTACTCTTTACTTAAGACAAAACTGCCCCCCCTCCTTTTGAAGGGCTGTTTTATATCTTCAAGACATTCTTGCTCACTCTATATAAGTGACTTCCACCAAGAAAGGGTGGTGAACACTGTTCTCATGTTGTGTCAAGTACAGCCTGTTTCCATGGTACTTATCCCTAACATGAGCACCAGCAGCTTTGTATCAGTAGCTCATGCAGGTGCCCTCCCCTAAAGTTTCGTTTTCCTGGATTGAGGACCCACAGAGTTTGAGGCCTGTGCAAGTTAATATTAACTAAGAAGAGAATCTGAGGTATTTATTTCAAAAATAGACCTCTTCTTTGCTAGTTAGCATCAGAGCAAGCAGATGGATGATGGCAAGAGAAAAGAAGAGATGGTGTTGGTGATTTGTTAGAGGGGAAAGCCACCCGAAGATAAGAATGTGAGACTCCAAAGAGAATAATCTCAAAGAAGCACAGGCAGTGAGTGCTGTGGTGTGCACAGATACAGCTGTACTTCCATTCAGGAACTGCCAAATATGTAATTGGATCTGTTTTCCTGGCTTTTAGGCTGTCTAGCTGAGTTTGTAAATAAAATATTTTTGAAACTTGACTAGTCAGGCATGATGGCACATGCCTGTAATCCCAGCACTTGGGAGGCTGAGGCAGGAGAATATCTGTAAATTCAGTGCCAGTCTGAACTGCATAGAGAAACCTTGTCTCAAAAAGATGAAAGAAAGAAATAGAGAAAGAGAAGAACAGAAGAGGGGAAAGAAAAAAAAAGAAATTTGACCAGGCCCTTTTTTTCACAAGACTTCACAGGGTTGAATTACAATTCTGTGGCTGACAAAGCCTAAAATATTTATTATCTGACTCTCCAGGAAAAAAGTTTGATGGCCTTTTTTAAAAGAAGAATCAGAAACAATGGAGAAAAAAAATGTAATAATTTTAATGTTACTGTCTGAAAAATGAGGGCTTAAATATGAGCTAAGTAAAAGCCCTCCCTATAGTTCATATCCCTCTGCTAAATCTGCTCTCTACTCATTGCTTGTGGCTGAGACTAGGTCCTAAACTGCTTTTGCTTAGACGGAATGGAAGATTATTCAATCTGTGGTTAATATTGTGGTAATAATGTGTGATTAGTATTTTGTATAAATTGCACATTTTTGCTTTTAGAAATCTCTTTCCTTGTGGAGACTCCATGGTTTGCATTATTGATGACCGAGAAGATGTCTGGAAGTTTGCCCCCAACCTCATAACTGTGAAGAAATACGTGTACTTCCCAGGCACAGGTGATGTGAATGCACCTTCTGGGTCCCGGGAGTCTCAGCTCAGAAAGAAAGGTGGGTGACCTTCTTTCTAATCAGTTTTTTTTTTTTTCTTTTTGAGAAAGGGTTTCTATATGTAGTTCAGGCTGGCTTCAAATTCACAGCGATCCTCCTGCCTCAGTCTCCCAAATGCTGGGATCACAGACGTGTGTCACCGTGCCCAGCCTCTTTCTAATAATTTAAAAAGAAAGTGTTTTGAGTCAGTGTTTAGCTTTTGCTTCTTTATATCTATTTCAGCTGCCATAAATTCAAGATTTACCGTGTTTTTATTTGTACTTAAACCTTATAGAAGTTGGACTGACTTAATACAAAAAGCTAAATGCACATGAGTTCTGCATTTCCTTCCAGTTTTCTGTAAACAGCCATGACCCTAAGGAAGGGCCACCTCTTTCCTTAGTGTGAACAAGGTATGAAATGTGCTCGTTTTGTAAGAACTGTCCTCAGAACACAGGCTCTTAGGCTGTGCCTGCCTGGAACCAGCAGGCAACCCTGCATCTGTCTGGCAAACAGGAGTCCAAGTCTGTCCTAAGGAATTGAAAAGTTTTGTTTTTAAGTGTTCCTGAGGATCTTAAGTTTAAAAACAAAATATTTTGACACAGTTACTGCTGCAGTCACTAAAACAGAATTTAGACATCAAGGCAAGGAAAAAGTAGAGCCCAGGGGCCTTCTTGCAGAATGTACGTGATGGGCACATCACCTGGACGGACCAGTCAAGTCAGCCTGCATGCATTGGAAAAGCAATGGGTGCTTACAGTGTGGATGTTAAGTGTCCCAAGGCCAGATTTAGAGGCCGGATAACGCAAACCTTCTAACAGAGTGCTATAGTTTTGAAAATTATTTAACATTAGGTAACAGTAGCTTTTTCTTTTGCATACATATTTAGTAAACCATTCTTCTAAAAGTGCCGATATCTTGGAACAAGTTCCGTCTACGAAAGACCCTGAGGAAGGCAGACACATTCCTGGGGTGGAGCAGAACAATGGCCTTGGGAAACCCACCCGGGAGCTGAACGGTGGCGAAGCTGTGCCGGGGGCTCCTGGTAAGGCAGACGAGAGGGACTCCTGGCCCCTTGCCCGGGCCCCCTCCTCCATCAGCCCTGGCAGCTGTGAACTGGCAGATGCTCCAGAGCCCCAGACATCTTGTGAACAGGGTGGTGAGACGTCACCAGGGACACAGTCCCCTCAGGGAACCTCTGGTACGGATTTGGATTTTGACTTGTCCAGTGACAGTGAGAGCAGTGAGTCAGAAGGTCAGAAGTCCTCCTCTACCTCTGATGGGGAAAATGAGGAGAAGAGAGGCCAGAAAACGGCTCCAGCCACTCAAGACAGAACACGAATACCACAGCAAGGAGGCACTACAGACGTGGGTGGAGGAAAACTTGCAGCAACTGGGTCCCCTGGAGAGTCTGGGGTTGGAGTCCCTGCACAGGACAAAGGGCCAGAGCTGGACATCCAGGAGGAGGGTGAGCGGGATGGCCTCTGTGGCCTCGGCAATGGCTGTGTGGACAAGAAGGAGGCTGAGACGGAGTCACAGAACAGCGAGCAGTCGGGCATCACTGCAGGTGAGTCCTTGGACCAGAGTGTAGAGGAGGAGGAGGAGGACACAGACGATGATGACCACCTAATACATCTTGAGGAGATCCTCGTGCGTGTTCATACTGATTACTACACAAAATATGATAGATACCTCAACAAGGAGCTCGAAGAAGCCCCAGATATACGGAAGATAGTTCCTGAACTGAAGAGTAAGGTGCTAGCGGATGTGACTGTGATATTCAGTGGCCTACACCCAACGAACTTTCCAGTAGAGAAGACTCGAGAGCATTACCACGCCACAGCCCTAGGTGCCAAGGTCCTGACCCAGCTGGTGCTGAGCCCTGATGCCCCTGACAGGGCCACCCACCTGATCGCAGCACGGGCTGGTAAGCAACCCCTCCTGTGCCTTTGTAGACAGGAACACAGGTGACTGGCAGTGCTCCCAGGGGACACCGGTCTCCATTGATTTACTGGTGATTCCTGTCCTTGAAACTAGAAACATGACCTTTTAAGAACAGATTGATGACTATCTTTCAGTGGAATTCTTGGTCTGTATGTGTTACATATGCCTCGTGTGCTCAGTGGGAGTGTGTATAGGTTCACTTCCACTCGCAGAGGATATAGTCTGTCACCTCCTTTCAATATAATCCCCCTCAGTGCATGTCTTCTCTGTTATTTGTGAAGTAAAACAAACCTTCAGTAATAGGCAACTGTTGAAGGAATAATTACTCTTGGTTGTTAAAAAAATTCATTGCTTTTAAAAATGCTGCTCATAAGCAAATTTGATTTTTCCCAGATCAAGATTCCCTAACCACTTGAAGTTCTGTTTGCCTTGTTGTTTCTCCCAAGATTACAGTCAGTAAGTGAAGGCTTCTGAATACTGGCCTTGACCTCTAGGGTCAGGGTAGCTAATCTCCTGCCCAGTCTCAGTGTGGGCCATGTGATCTTTGTTGACTCTGTGGTTCCAGTCTGTGTCACATGCTTAGTAAAACATTTGAATAATGAGTAGGGGAAGGTACCCATCTCATGGTGCAGTACAAGGTCAGAGGCAGGCTCTTTGGGCCCAGCCAATTTCTCTGTCCCAGAAGAAAATCCAATCTTCAGGCCCCTCTAGAGGCCATGAGGTACTTTCTCCTCTGAACATGGAGACAGTGCAGGTCAGATATCTTTTTTGAGACACTTTTATGTATACCTCTGCAATCCAGCAACTCCCTAGTACGGACCCTCATCTCTCCTTGGCTAGTCCTGAAGCTTGTGGACACCTGCTTGATGACAAGGATGAGAATTTCTGTCATTTCTTTTCATTTTTGTGTTCATGATCTCAGATGAGGTAGCTAGGACATTGTCTCACTGTGGTGGGATTTTGCCTCTGGAGAAAAATGAGTCTCCCAAAGACTTAGGGTCATGACTGACCACTTCATGTTACAGGGATCACTGTGAAAGGTACAGGGTGTATATTCCAAGACCCGGGGACAAGGGCAAGGTCAGCTGGAGCTAAATAGGGAGCCACCAGGAAGGAGGTAGGTGGAAAAGAGCTCTCCAGGGGACAGAGAGTTAAAGAAAGCACCAAGTCAGGGCCCGGAGAGCAGAAAGGGCAGAAGGTGAAACTGATGAGAAGTGGAGGACAAGGCAGAAAATCCACAGGTCCTGTGGTACAGTGAGGCTAGAGAAAAAGGGACAAGTGAGGAAGAATTGACAGGACCTGTGATGAATCCAGTGACAGAGTGGCTTGGGGTCCAGGTGAGAGACAGCACTGATGGGTGGGGTTTGGGTGGTATCTACAGGGAAAATTCAAAATGTTGGTAGGTGATACAGAAATCACATTGGTAGGGGTTGGGCCCAGATGATAGCAGTTAAAGTAGAGGCACTCTGGAAGCCTGGCCTCCTGGCTCTGTGCTGGGATGGGGGTGGGTGTGGCCCTGCATGCAGCTCGCTACAACTCCCTCCCAAGGGGATCTCTCCCTCTCCTGGTGCAGGACGGTCTGACATGTGGTCTCCGCAGGCACAGAGAAGGTGCGCCAGGCACAGGAGTGCAGGCATCTGCATGTGGTCAGCCCTGACTGGCTGTGGAGCTGCCTTGAGCGCTGGGACAAGGTGGAGGAACAGCTCTTCCCCCTCACAGACGACGACTCTCGGCCACACAGGTAGGTACCTCTGCCCTTGGATCCATGCTGTGTGGTGTTCGTCCATGCTGTGGTGCTCCCCTCTAGAGGGCTGCAGCTCCCCAAGCATCCTTGGTATAAGTGGGCATCTGGTCGGGATGAGGGGTTCTCTGGGACTCTGAGCACAGTCTGCATGGCTGTGCTTCATCTCGAGCCTCCTGTGTGAGAGGGAAAATGAGGCTGAGGCTTGGGATGTCTGCACAGGATCCATAGCACACAGCTCAAGGCTGCAGCAGTTGTGCAGACAGGGCACATCCTATGTACCTTGCTGTTCCCTTTGTCCCTCAGCCCAGTGACCCTGTGACTCCTTGTAAACTTAGAGAAGATGGGAAGACGTTTTTATTTCAACAAAATGCAATATGGCTTTCAGTAATGAATCTTAATTTGCATGTTTTTTTCAGGATGGGGAGTATTAGGACAAAGAGGTTATTAGAGGTCTTAGAATAAAGAGAAATGATGATAGGATGGAAGCTATGGGGCAAATGTGTAAAATTATGTACTCAAAGGAAGAGGTATAGGGGAAAAAATGAGAATTCCTATCTTTTATTTATTAACGGAGAGAGAGATGTATGTTGAGAAAGTAAGCAATGTAAGAATACTTACCTCTTTAAAGAAACGCTCTGATCTTTGTCAGCAGTCTGGCTGTTGTATTAGGGTTAGACTCAGATAGATATGGGAGCAACTATGATAAAAGAATACTCATCCAGCAAAGCCAAGTGCCTCAGCCCAGTGGGAAGCTGGTTCCCAAGGAGGTCCAAGTCTGCACAGCAGGTTTGATAGATGCTAAAGATTGAGAAACCACCATTTCTCTACAGTGTGCTCCGTTGTGTTACTGTGTACATTCTTGTGTCCTGGTGTTTGGAAGTGCATATTTTCTATCTGAGTAGCTCAGTCAGGAGCTGAGGAAGCTTTGTGCTTGTACAAGTACCTGTGTACTTGCGCAATGACAGTCACTGTTTGTCCCTGAGCACAACTTCCTATCTTTGCCCTGGTGTTTCTGCATTCCTGTATCCATATTCCCCTACATTCCCTGTCCCCCATATTCCTCAGTGGCCTTGTCCCCACATCCCATATTGGTACCAGTGCTATTCTCATAGCTCTTATTTTCTCCATCCAACAGGGAGAACAGCCCAGCAGCTTTTCCTGACAGGCAGAGTGTGATCCCAGCAACCCTGTTCCACCCAACGCCCATCCATCCCAAGGTCCAGCCTGGTCCCGAGGTCCGAATCTACGATTCCAACACTGGGAAGCTCATCAGAATGGGTGCACAGGGCCCCGTGCAGGGGTCCTCCAGTATGCCCATCCACAGAGAGCCCACTTCCTTCAGGTACATTGTAGCACCTGAGAGCTTCCTTTGCAGGCAAGAACCAGCATCTGAAGTTATTTTCAGTTTTAAGTCGTCTCATCCTATTTAGGGGATCATATTAAGTACCTGCAGTGGGGAAATGTAACATTGAAGGCTCTAGTTAGTCTTTGATTTGAGTTGAGCACCCAGGCTGATACAGTGACTCTCAGTTTGTGGACCAATACCCCTCCTCCCCGCCCCGCTCTGATTCTCTTGTTTACTCTTCTATGTTGTGTTGGGTTCCAAAAGTAAAAGCAGAGGAACCATTGGTTTATCCTGTGGCACATCATGTACAAGCCCTCAGCTTCTCCAGGTGCCATCAGGCTGGTCCAGAGAGACACCATCCTGGGTGGCCAGCAGAGGACAGGGCTGCCTGCAGGGCTGAGCTGACCTTCCCTGCCATGCCAACCAAGTATAGGCATGATGTCCTGGGCCATCTTACTGTGTTCTTGCATGTTCAGAGAAACTTGGGAGGTATGCACTGGCACTTTTGTTGGGGGTAGGGGGTGCATAGGATGAAAGACATGATAGGATCAGAAGGCATTTGATGGCAGGATCAGTGCTGCCCCACAAAAGGGGGGTCCTTCCTGAACAGCCATGTGTGTGCCCTCCCTGCTTCCTCTGCATGAGGTCTAGTTAGTGCTCTACCTGAGACGAGGTCTTGCTCACTACCATATGCGTAGCCAAAGGATGGCGTGTAGATTTCTTACAGTGGGTATTTATGCTGTAAAAAATTACAACAGTTGGTCCACGGTCACGTGTCCATTGCTTGTTTTTCTTTCTGAGAGCACCCATGCCGTCTGCGAGTTGCCCACATATGGCCGCCCAGAGGTTGAAATGGCATTAGCTCTGTCCTGGGCTGCAGGTGAACCTTTCCCAATGTTTTTAGGGCTGGACAAGAACTCAGACCCATGCTCACACTCTCTGGCCTTTGTGATACTGCACAGGTGATGTAAGTCAGTGTTAGCATGAGCAGAATGGTTCAGGACTCGGGGAGAGTAGCTTCTCCCTCACTCTAGACAGGTACACAACCTTGGCCAATACCAGATGCAGCTGTTGTTACGTGATTTCAAACCACAAGCATCATCATCACTTCTGTTTTCTTCCAATAATGTAATGTTTAGTTGTCTATGTATTTGAATTGAAACTGTGTGCTGCTGCTCATATTCTTATGGAATGACTTTCCTGAAGTGGGATGGCTGAGGGAAAAGTCATGTACACTTTCAACTTTAATAGGTGGTATTAGTATTTTGCCAGAAATGGTTTGCAGTTTGCCCTGTCACCAGTAGGATAGAACTTGTGCGTCCTGCAGAAATGTGTGGGCGGGGTCGTGAGCAGTGTGTTGCTTTAGAGCTGTGCATCTTGCCAAGCTAATGAATAATAAGAGGCTCACAGACCAGCCTCTGTGGATGTGGGTTAACTACTTGGGTTGCACGTTAGTGAGTTGCTTGTGTATGTTTAATTTGTGCTTTTTTCTGTTTTTGAATTTTTGTGCCCTGCCCCTTCTAACCACAGTACAGTACAGTAACTTACAGTACAGTACAGTAACAGTAAACTTCAAAAGTTTACTGTACATTAAAGTGTCCTAAAAATACTAACTATCAAAGAGGGATGCTTCAACAGTTCTGTTCAACTGTACTCTTAATTCTGTTTTGAGTAATATGGAGAGTTAAGTATTTTTCTTTGTAGTCAACATTTTTGGTACAAATTTTTTTAAGTAATATCCATCAAATTGTGTATAGATGTACAGTAAACATTTTCTTGAAATATTTTTCAAAATGAATTACCCCCCGGGGGGTACTATAAATTAAATGAACCTAGGGATAAATTTTAAATATTTTATAGCACAAGTACAGAGTACACCTTTGGACAGTCTACCAGAGCCACAGCTAAGCCACATGCTGTTCAAGGTCTAGTCCCGTTGTGCCATTGCTTAAGACTTGACTATATGGCTGAGAAGGTAGTTCAGTGGTAGAGCACTTACCTAGCATTTACAAGACCCTGGATTTGACCTAGCATTGCAAAAAGAAAAAAAGAATTAAATGTGTGATTTTCCATTTGTTCAAATGAGACCTTGCTTCATCACCATGTAGTTCTGTATTATATGCATTTATTTTTATCAAGATGTCTGTTAATATTGGTGAGCTTGTCCTCATTTCTGAGGGGTCCTGAGTATACGACAAAACAGAACGAATGCAAGTGGACTGGGTAGGAATGTGAGAGTTGTGTGCTGCCATGTGAGCTCTGCTTCTGGCAAGATTGCAGAAGAGCTGTCTTGATGTTGTACATAACACTATACAGTTTGAAAATTCTCTTCTCAAACCAGGCAGTACCGGGGATTCTTCTCCACCACATGGTGAACTGATGATTTGCTGCGACCCAGTGTGGCTCCTGAGGTTCTTGAGGTTAAGGACCGGCGAGAGAATGAACAAATACAGAAAAGACAAAGCTGGGGTCAGGTGGAGCCCTTATCCTCCTGATGAGAGGAAAAGTACTGCTCAACCACTGTAACACCTTTGTATACTGGGTCTTCTGCTTAGCAGCCCATTGCTTGGCAGGCCTGGGCCTCTTGCCTTCTTGGTGCTGGAACAGCTTGTTTACATAGCTGGTTTTGGTCTCTGTTCTTTCTGGCCCGGCTTGCTTTAGCCCCACACATGATCAATCTTCAGCTTCAACAGCTCCCTACAATGTTTTATCTGCCTTCTGCTTCTGTACTGTGGGATAGCAAATATCTGACAAATACATCAGCACAGGAAATAACTCACTGTGGGGTTTACACAGGTGATACTCTGGACAGATGGGCATCTTCATGTGTGTTTTCATGAGGTGCAAGGTTGGGCCTTGGAGGACTGGGTAGGGTTAGTAAATTTTAAACAAACTTCTGGCCACACGTGGTAGCAGACACTACCTGTGAAAACAGGTAAAACCTCATGGTATCAAGCAACTAAGAAACAGTCAGGCTTGAGTCTGCACTTGAGCTTCACGTGACACAGAACCCCCTGAGTTAGGAGACTGAGCAGTTCTGCTCTGGTGAACCAGCTAATGGCTGGGCCAGGAGGCAGCACATAAGGCCTTACCAGGTGTGCGACATGTGAGTAGATGCTCACAAGAGAGGAGACCCTTATACCTGTGAACATAAAAGTATTCTGCATGTAGGAGTCAGGGAGGTATGATTAATGCAGTCCATGTATTTCACATAGTAAGTTGACCAACAGTTAAAAGTGATCATTTCAAAAACAACCCTTAATTCAAAGAATGAAGTACCCTCATGTTTTGCTTAAGGACGCATAAACAGGTTCAGCGTTTGGGAGAAGTTGTGTGTTTACTGAGATGTGTGCCCTTTAAGCTACAGTCTCGCTGTAAGAATCTTCCCTGGAAATGAGTATGCTAGCCTAAGATTCTCTGCCTGTGGCTGATTTGGGGTTCTGGTGATGAAGTAGCTTTTACTGTCCTGCTGAAGATAACTCAGCCACAGCTTTGTGGAGACATCAAAAAGTGACCCCCACAGCCTACATCTGTCCTGGTCCTGTCCCTGGGGGCATCCCCAACTGTGGCTGAGTGACAGTAGAGGATATTTGTTTCTGAGCTCAGGAGATCTGCAGGGAGTTGAAGCTGCTATAATAACTGGAATTGAGAAAAGAAGAAAAATCAAAGTCAGGAGGAGACAAGGAATCTGGTGACCCAGAGGCTCACTTGTGGTTCTTAGACTGTCCATGTTTCAAGACTGGGAGAGCCTCAGCCAAAAACAGCAGCAGAAGGGGTGAGTGCCTTCAGAATATTCATGGTGAACGGTTCAGTGAGGGAGAATGTGCATAAAATTGGAAAGAAGATGAAAAATTCAAAACAAACACAGGAAAATCTCAGAAGTGCATGGACTTGGGATGTGTCTCTCTGTCATGCTTTGAACCTACTAAAGCCTACTGCTGGGTTTTATGGAGGCCCATTATTGAATTATTGGTCATTGTACACTGGCTCAATCCCTAGCCACCCTCTTTCTTGGAGGTCAGGGGCTAAGCTGAGCAGGTGATTCCAGTCCTCTCTCTAAGCCTTGGTCTTTCTGGTCATCAGCTCCATTCTAAAGCTGTCTCTTAGTACACAGCTTAGGAATTCCAGGGTGTTGCAATCATAGACTGAGACCAAGGGTCTTCAGATGATACCTCAGAATTTAATGTTCAGGCATTAGTGTCTGAGTAGTCAAGGGGTTCTGTTTTCTCTTGTAGGCCATATTCTGCAGAATATCATAACCTGACTAGTTGAAACATGATGAGAGAAAAGATGTGAATGTTGAAGGAATCCTTCTAAAGTTCAGTTTTTAAATTGCAGTTTTACAGGAACATGTACAGAATTTAAAGCAACCATAAAGATCAGCATATGCTGATGTGTACATGAGCAATACCTGTTCATGCTGTTCTTGGTGTTGAAAATAAAATCACAACTTTTTACTTACTTTTCCTTAAACATAAAAACAAAAAAGCATGTTGTCTTAAACTGTATAGAGTGGTTAAAGATGAGGTACAAAATTGCTTTTTTAATTATTCAGTCTTGCTTGAAGTGTGTACCAATAGACCAGGAATTTCTAAGATAAGTAGTAATTAATTGCTGTCTCAAAACAATTTTCTTATGGTAAGCTGAGCCTGAAGGAAGTTGAGCACTTCCTCTCCCTTCAAAAGCTAATAATACAGCAGCAGACAACCACGTTTGTTCCTACATGCAGACGCTGCAGCTTGTTTTCGGTGACTGTGGAGCTGATGTTACGCAGGCTGTCCTGAGGAGGCTGCCGCAGCTGCACCTTATCCAGACAGGATGACTCTTGATAACATTTTCTTGTGGATCTGGAAGTGTGATTTGTACCAAGATACTTATTTTCTTAATTAACCACCAGCCTGCCTGTATTAATCGTATAACTTTTGTACTTGAAAATAACATAGCATAGTGTCACAGCCTAGTTCACATGTCAGGGAGGTTTCTGATAACCTTTGTCAGACTAAATTAAATCAAGGTTCTACACTTTTGAATATGTAGAAACCTGTGTGTCATCTTGGAATTACTTGTACATCGTGGTACTGCTTGTTGATAGTTCTTTTTTCAAAATTAACAAAAATGGCTAATTTATATAAACAGAAAAGTGTCTCTGTCGTACTCTTCTCCCTCCCCATTGTGTCCAGACACAGCACTGGATATCTGAGGAGCCAGGAACATCCAGAGATGAGAGAAATGCTTTCCAGGCAGGTGCTTGTGCAGCAGCTGTGAACCATAGCTGTGTGGACTCAGTCACTGTCCGGTCAGACCCTGCTGTAACTCAGTTTAGAGTGGACTTGACCTTTTCTTTGCTTCGGTGAGGAGGTTCAGTGTTTTGCTTCTTACAGGCATTGTGTAAAATGTTCCCTTATACCTAAGCTTTCCCCAGTTTGTTTGATTTTTGTGTCATGCCTGCCAAGCCTCCCACAACTGAACAAATATACATGCTGCTTTATGTCCCCATGCATGGATCCCAGCACCTATGTACTCAACTTCCACATTGGTACAGTCAGACCTGCAGTGAATGCACATTGTCCACATGAGCCCCAGCAGCAACCTCACGTCCTTGGCAATAAAAGACTTCAGACCCATGCCGGCCACCTGGCATTGTGTTTGTAGCCTGTTGTATCTGCCACTCCTACAGCCTGCATGGCCCCTGCCTCATCTGTTAGGGAGCACTTGTGTGCCTACTACACTTCTGCCTCCTCGCCCAAGAAGGGCAGTACCCATATTCTGTACATGGAATCTGTGGACCCATTGTGATGGGATCCATGGCATCCTGGGACTGCAAGTTCTGTCCTCTGCTTGTTCTCACCCAAGGCTGGGAAGTTGTAAGTTTTTTGCTGATTCTAGCTTTGGTATTTTGGTTCTGAGCTAGGGTTCTGGTTCTCTTGGGAACTTGGTGGTAAGTAGGGATGGTGAGGTTTCCTGGGCCCGTCAGTGTCGTGAAATGATATTCCAGGTCATCTCCAGGCCCTCCTCCATGACATTCCTGTGTAGATGTCCACTGAAGGTGTGAAGGGAGAGTTGTTCTTGTCCTTTTCAATACCCACACTGACTCAGCTCATCTGTACTGCCCAAAGAGAGCACCCTTGGTTGTAGGGAGGAAGAGGTCCCTGTTGATTGAACCCAGTGGAAAGTCATTCGGCCTGACCTCCAGTGACTTGGAGAAAATTGAAGTGGTGTCCCATGGGGAGAGGCTGCCCCCTCCCAGTACACTGGGCCGAGAGCATTGCAAACTGACATGTACTTTGCTGCAAGGATTCACAAAAGTTGGGAAGAACCCATTCTTGTGTGCAGTGAATTACAACATTTATTTTTTAATTAAACTTGGTGCCTTGAAATATTTTCAGTTTCCATGCAATTAAGGAAGCAATAGAGTATTTTTTTTGTGCCCTTTACCTAGTTTCTTCTAGTGATGGCATCTTACAGAACCTGAGAACAGTCTCACCATCAGGATGTGATGAGGACACAGCCGCAGTGTGGAACACCCACCCCACTAGGGCCTTCCTGCTGGCTGCCCTTCACAGCCACATTTCTGCCTTCTCCAGTAGTCACCATTCCTCACCCCACCACCAGTCTGTCCTCCAGCTCTGCAGTGCAGCCATTTCCAGCATGGTATAAAAATGGAGTTGTAGGCTTGCTGCCTTTGGGACTAGCTTTTTCACTCACCTGTGGAGATACCTAGGTTGAGCTGTCAGTAGCACCTTCCTTGTTGCCAAGTAGTACCTCACAGTGTAGGTGGCATGGCTACTTAACCACTCAACATTTTGAAGACACCTGAGTTGTCCTGTTTTTGCTGTAAATGCTTATAGAAGTTTTCATTTCCCTAACCTAAATTGCCAGGAAACATAGTCACTGAGTCCTGTGGTAGGAGTGTGTTCCTTGTTTTAAGAAACTGCCAGACTGTTTTCTAAAATGTCTGTGCTCTTGCCTATTTCCACCAGTGGTGAATGAATGATCATATTGGCATTGTCCCCATTTATTTTAGCCATTCTGATACTTGTGTGATGATGTAATTCTGGTGTAAATGTGCATCTCCTTAAAATAGTGATATTAAACATTGTGTGTTTCGACCTGCTTATCTGCTGCAGTGAAGTGGCTCTTTTTTCTCATCAGATTGTTTGGTTCTTCCTGTTGCTTGCAGTTCTTTTTATATTTTAGTTACTAGTCTTAGGTTGGAAATATTTTCTGCCAGTCTGTAAATTGTCTCAACAGAGTTTTGGCCAGACAAATATTGTTACGAGTTTCTGTTTTACAGTATCAGCTTTTCCTTTGATAAATTATGTTTTGATTATTGTGTCTACCTAGCTTTAGATTTCAAAGATTTCCTTTGTTTTGCTCTAGAAGTTTTACAGATTTGCTTTTTTTTTTTTTTTTTTTTTTGAGACAAGGTTTTGCTGTGCAGTTTAGGCTGGCCTCGAACTCATAGTGATCCTCTTGCCTCAGTCTCCTGACTGCTGGGATTACAGGCATACACCGCAATGCCTGGCTCACATCTACATTTCATACTTCAGCTGTAGATCCGTTTTTCAGTCTATTTGCCCAAGCTGCCCAGTGTCTTGCTCCGGTCCTGTTTGTTGGCAGTGTCATCCTTCCCCCTCCAGCCTGCCTTTGCACCTCCCTCCCAGTCAGATGCATGTGTTTGTGCGGTCTGCTTGGCTCCGCCATCCCACTGGTCTGTAGACACCGCTGCTGCTTCCTCAGTCTCAGGGTGTACTGCCGTTTCTTGTTTTTTAAGAGGATGGATTTTCATAGGTGCTCTTCGTCAACACAGGGAAGGACCTTTCTTCTGGATGAGTTCTTATCGCCAGTAGATTTGGATTTTTTAATGGTTATGTGTCTTCGTTGATGTGATAATGTGGTTTTCTTCCTTTAGTTTGTTACTGTATATTACCTTGGTATTTTTTTTAAAATATCAACAACCTTGCAGCCTTGAAGTGAAGCCCATCGGGTTGTGGAACATGGTAACCTTGGTGTGTTTTGCATCTTGACAACAACCCCCAGTGTGCAGATCTCAGCCCTGTGTTGTCCTCATCCAGTTTTCATGCCCACGTGACTCCTTGGGAGCTAGGTTGGGCCGTGTTCCCTCCTGTTACCTACATGAGACTGTAGAGGACTGTGCCACACGGTAAAATTCTTTAGTGAAGCTGTCTGGTGCAGGAGATTTCATTCGGAGAAGTTTAAAAATTACATCTTCATTGTATTTAGCCGTGAGGGGACTGACCAGGTTGTCTGCTTCATTCACACTGGGTGGTTTTGGCTAAGTGCTTACTAGAAGGACATGAGAGTAGTGATGGTCCCTTGTTACTTAGGCTGCCTTCTAGTCTAAATCCCCACCTTTGCTCTGATACCAGGAATTGTGTCTTCTCTTTCCTGTCAGTCTTGCTGAAGGATTGTCAATTTTATTGACTTCTCTGTTTTCTTGTTCTCAACTTCATTGACTTCTGCTCTTCATTGTGCTTGCTTTGGATTTATTATAATTTAGCTTGAACAATTACCCATGATTCAGAAAACTTCTTTCAAGAAAGATTGCTCGCCATAGTGCCTGTGTCTCAGCACTCCTGCCTGGTGGAGGGACCCCAGTGGTCTCTTTTCTTCTCCCCCTTCTCCCACACTTCAAGACTTCAACATATACCCTTGGTGTAGGTCCGCTGCTCTCCACTTAATTCCTAATGGATATTTTCCTGATTGAGAGTCTAGGTTGATAGTTCTTTTGTTTTTGTTTTTTTTTCCCAGTGCCTGCCAAGCTTCCAGTCTTTCTTGACCTCCATGGATTTGATGAAAAACCTGCTGGATATTCAGTCCTTTTCCCCTGTAGCTTAACACAGCTTTTCTATCATTATTACAAGATTGCTCTTTGTAATCAGAAGTCCGATTATGATGTGGGTTTGGAGAGTCTGTTATGATTGGGATTTCACTCAGCTTCTCAAATCAGAAAGTTTAAATCTTTTGCGAAATTTGAGATGTTTACAGCAGCTGTTTATCTCTGCCTTCATAGATCTTTATGATGTCGCACATGTTCTTAAAGCTGCATTCTTGTTTCCCTCTTTAGATGGGTTGATTTTTGTTCAATGACCTTCTATCCTGTTTCCTCCATTTTGCTATCAAACCCATCCTTTGCGTTCTTTAAAAATACATTTTTCAGTTCTAAGATTTACAGTTCTTTAAAATCTTCTGTTTTTTGGTGAAACTTTTTTTGTTTAAGCATGTTTGTCATTGTTCACGGAAGCATTTTTATCATGGATGCTTTAAAGGTTTTGTCAAATAACTTGATAATCTTGAAATTAGACTCTGCTGATTATCTTTTTCATCAGTTTGAGATTTTCTTGGCTCCTGCATGACCGGTGAGTTGGATTGAAACTTAGACACTTTCTTAACATGTCAAGGGACACTGGATTTTATTTAATCCTTGTCTTAACTGATTCTTCATGACTCCACTGCAGCAGCAGCAGTAGAGGCAGCACCATATTCCTATAGGTAGTGGTGAAAGTCCAGGTTCCCCTCATGATATGACCTCTGCTGACACTTGAGACTGGAGTGGGGGTGCCATTGTTCCTTCAGGGCACCTTGGAGGTCCACATAACCATTGGAGGATGAAAGTTCTGACTCTACTGGGGTGCCTCTAGCACTGTCCCTCCCATGCAAGAGTGGGAGGGGCCCTGCTGCTGCCGCCCATGGAAGTAGGCTTTGGGTCCCGATATTCCCCTCCTTGGCTTTCTCCTGACTCCAGAGCAAGGGTGTTGGTGGATTGGGCTAGAGTGGAGCCAGCTTCATCTGAAAGATCTTGAAGACGTCATTGATTAACTCTTTTAACTATTCCAAATCAAAAAGGAATGCAATAAGAATGGCTGGTTCTATATTTTTGCATCTGTCTCTGGCTTAACATTTGTCCCATTAGGCTTTGTAGTCTTGGAGTGGCAAAAATACAGGGAGAAATCTGGCTTTCTCCTGGCATCACAGGAAGAGAAATAACCTTGCAGATGCCCTCAGAGGGCCTGGGGAGCCCTCATTTTATGGACTGATCTGTAAAATCTTACAGGTGAAGGAGCAGGAAAAAAGCCAGGCCTTGTGCACCTAGCAGCCAGTCCACCTGCAGTGGTCTCTGGCTGCTGTCAGACCCCACAGTGGCCATGAATCTGAGCATGACCTCGGCTCCATGGACCTTTGAAGATCAGCTCTGTCCTGATCATTTTTGATAGAGAGGGCATTCTTGTTCTAACATTTCAGTTACTAAATTATTAACTTTTCAAAAAGAGACCTTATTTGTTTTTATTAAAAAAACTTTTTACTAGAGGTTTTTTTCACATTCATCTTTGAGGAATGAGTGTTAGGAACAGAAGGTGCTGGCTGTGCCATGGGCTGTGTTGGTGTGCATGAGTGACTTAGGCATTGTAGCAGTCCTTTGTGATGAGCTGAATTTTGACAAAGATAGGAATAGAGATATATGAAGTCTTAACTTTATTAAAAGCAGGTCACATTTTTAGATTTCTGGGCAGAAAATCTAACCTTCATTAGGTAACATTTGATTACCTTAATGTATTGCTTCTTTTTAATTTTGTAACCTTGAATGAATGCTCCCATTTTTCTTCCTAATGATGAGGGCCTGCTACCTTGTCTTTAGTGTCTGTAGTGGCCCAGCCTGTGGCCCACTGACATGGTGTGAAGGTCTGTGCTTCCTCTTTTCACCCTGCCACCACAAGGAAAAACCAGCTACCAGAAATAGCGGTGTCTCGTTAAGGACATACTGCCAGTTTCACAGAGATTTACCTTAAATTCTGAGTCATGAACATGCATAAAAATACATTCCATGAGAATTGACACATCTAGATGAAAGCACATACATAGTAAAAGCCAGTTTCAAACAGAATTAAGTTTTAACAGTAGGAAAATGGTTATAACATAAGCTCGTTGGTAGTTTTGGATCAAAGGCATCCTTGAAATGGGCTTGGTCCTTGTTAGCTGATGTGTTCCAGTAATAATGAATACAACTTATCTTTTTGGCCTCTGGAAAAATTAATTCCACTCCATTTATATCCCCTTTAAGTCACCACTGCGTTTCTGGGGCCTGTTTTATTGCCTGGATAGGATATAATGTTGCTTCTGTTTTGTTTTCTTTAATATCTTACGGCTCTCTTGATTTCACTTGAGGGTAAATAATACTTCTGGGCAATTTCTAGGAGACACTTTGTCTCTCTCGCCTTTTGCACTTGTTCCAAAGTCAGCTGAGCCAGGCAGATGAAACAGGGTTGTCTGCTGGTAAAAGGAAGTGACTGAGAGCTTCCATGGGCCCCCATTGCTGGCTCAAAAAGGTAACATAGAGTGCTGAGCATGTCAGAGATGGCAGGTGAGTTTCATCTACAGAATGTCCTGCCCTTCTGTGAGAACATTGCCTGTGTGTGTGGCTCAGCTCAGGAGTCAGGGCTCTTGTGCAGAGCTGGAAACGTGCAATCCGACTGCTTTCCTCATGCGGGACTATGACATTCCTTTCAGAGCTGTTCTGCCACATCAGCAGCAGATGTTTGGTGAAGAGCTCCCCGATGCTCCAGATGGAGAGCAGCCTGGCCCTGCCAGAAGAAAGCGCCAGCCCAGTATGTCAGAGACAATGCCGCTGTACACTCTTTGTAAGGAAGACTTAGAAAGTATGGACAAAGAGGTGAGCAAGCGCCGCGCAGGACTCAGGCAGCGGGCAGCGGCACTCCCAGAGGCACTGGAGGCTGCTGTGTGCTGCACATTTGAGGTGGAACTAAGATAATGATCTCATGCAGAAGTGTATGTCCTTGGAAGCTAGCACCTGTGTCTTTCCTAAGTTCCCTATAAAATAGAGCTATAACACATTAAGTGACGTAGCTCCAGAGTTTGGCATCAACACTTTGACAGCCAGGTTTGGGATTATGTTGAATTCTTACCCAGTTCACTTTCTCCTCAAGTACATAGGACAATATCTGGAGACAGTTACAGTTGTCATGACAAGGTGGGATGCTTCTGGCATCCAGTGGGCAGGAGTAAGAGGAGCTCAGCCCCTACACTGCACAGGGTGCCCTGCAAGGGAATAGTCCAAGAAGCCCAGGAGGTTCATGTGAAGAAACCCTGGATTCGTGTTTTCAGGTGAACATAAATTTTAAACACATGTACACACAAATTATGACTAGCAGTTTCTTATATCATTTTAAAGTACTATATAGTTTTAGGGAATGGAAGTAGTTTTTTTCAAATACTTGTGGGAATAATGATACTAGGATTCCATATCTGCTTGGAATTAAGCCTAATTACAATGGAGCTTTTCCATAGATCTGAACCAAACTAAACTAAATTAATTTTATAAATCAATGTTGTTGTATGCCTCTTGGTTTTTATTTTAAAACAACAGACCCACCATTGCATGACTTGATGCTCATGTGCAAGGTTTAGCTGTGTGATTCCTGTGTCCCATGGCCTGCATTCCTGTCACCAGTCCTCTGGGGCCATTGGCAAGCCCTTTGGTAGGTTTCATACCTTCTAGTGCTTTTTCTGGAAATTGGTCTATGCAGTGTCATTCTTGGACAAAATTTGTTGTCTTGTGGGTGTTTCATGAGGGGTGATTTAGGCAGCATTATTCTTAGGCAGGCAGCTTTGAAAGGACCACTGCAGAGAAATGGGTCTTAACGTAAGTGTGCACCAGCACATCTGCCTGGATTCCATCCCGCCCTCTGGTGGACAAAGTTATGCTTAACCAAAGACTTTGCTCCCCACAGATGCACAACTAGCTGCAGCTATTTATCCAGCAGTCTTGTGCCAAAGTCAGGAATACTATTTTTGTTGGATATGCAACAGAGAGCATGTAAGGAAGAAAAAGGTTATTTAAGTTTGTTAAATTTCTTTATGTGACATTTTTCTGCCTTTTTGAGTATCAGTTATTTTTCTTTGATGAAAGTATTTCTCTATAAGAGTGTTCCTTGCCCACCATTTCTTTGCCCCCAAGCCCAGATGGTTTGGTCTAGGAGCAGCATCTGCTTCCTGCTGGACATGAGTAGGGAGGGAGCTGGTAGACCATGATGTGTTTCTGCCTGGCCCCCACCGTAGTGTCACAGTTTCCTTCCTGGCTTCCTGGTTGAGTCACACTTTGAGTTTGCTTTCAGAAACAAAAAGATGCTATTGAGGACCTTGAGGAGATTGCCCAAGTGGCACTCTTCATGGGGTTCCTTATGATGGAAGTGGCAGGAGAAGACCACAGGGTGATAAGATGCTGCTGGTTTAAAAATGACAAGGGTCAAAAGCCGAGGTCCGTGTGATCTCCAAAAGCCAGAAAAGGTAGGAGGAGGATCCTACCTGAAGGATACATTCTGCTGACACAGCACCTTGATTTTCATCCTGTAAGACCCGCTTGGGACTTCTAAGATTCAGAACTGAAAGATTGCATACTCAGTAAGGCAGCCTTAGGAAAGGTGCACACAGGTCCTCCTTCCCACCCACCAGTTTCCGTCTGGTTTGTGCCTTCATTTATACTTGTGCTCTTGCAGTCTCCCTGTTCTTGAGTCAGATAAGGCAATCCCAACCCAGGTTATCTGCTTTGTCTCTGCTGGACTCTGTCCTCAGTGAGTCAGTTGCAGCTGCTGAGACTTCTTGACCACTGTCAGTAGGCTGTCATTCCCTGCAGAGGAAGAAGAAAGGTCTTTGAGGACTACACTTCATAGTAGATAGTAAGAGGAAGGAAACTGGTTATTCAGAAGCAGTCCACTCTGTGTCCTCTTGGGGAAGGTACATGTATGTAACACAGCTCAGTTCTTTCTCCATCCCCTTCCTCCTCCTCCTCTGTTGCTTGGCCTGGTTCCCATTTGAAAAAAATCTCCCTATTTCCCATATATATATATATATATATATTTTCATATATATATATATATCTTTTATCTGGCTCTTTTTATTTTTGATTTATCTTTTAAGAAAAATCATATAATATTTAAACTTCTGTGTCTAATTTCTCCCATTTAACTTGATGGTCTCACAGTGCAGGGTGTTTTTCTACAAATGGCTCAAATTATCCTTCATGTCAGAGTAGTACTCCATTGTGTATAAATATCACATTTTCTTTTTCTGTACATCTGGTGGTGGAAATAGAGACTCCTTTCTAGGATTTAAGTATTATGAATTATGCTGCTATATAAACATCAGTATGTATGTAACATTGTAATATTATGTCTTTAACTCTTTTAGGAAGAGACCTAGAAAGAAAACAGGTAGGTCGAATGGAATTTCTGGCATTCATTTTTTGATAACTCTCCATACTGACTTCCATAGTAATTGTACTGTTTGCAACCAACAGTGCAGAAGAGTTCCTTTTCCCCTGCAGCCTAGCCAGCATTTGCTATTGATTTCTTGATGATAGCCATTTTTTCTGGAGTAAAATGGAATCTCGTTTCAATTTGCATTTCTTGCCAGAAATGTTGAACTTTTTTTTCAAGTGTCTATTTGCCATTTATACTTCTTTTCCTAAGCAATGTTTTATTTCAGTTGCCTATTTTTTGATTGGGTCTTTTATTGGGGAGGGTATAAATTTTTTTTTTAGTTTTTTGTATATTCTAGATACTAGTCCTCTGTCTATGACAGAAGTTTCTTCCCATCCTGTAGTTTGTCTCTTCACTCTTTGGGTTGTGTTTGGTTTTGGTTTTGGTGGTTTGTTTGTTTGTTTGTTTGTTTTGACAGGGTCTCACTATGCAATCCAGGCTGCCCTCAAACTCACTACATTATGTAGGCCAGGCTGGCCTCAGACTTGCAGTGACCTGTCTCAGCCTCCAGAGTGTTAGGATTACAGGTGTGCACACCACACCCAACTAGTTGATTCATGTGCTGTACAGAAGCTTTTTAATTTGATTAAAAAGTTAATTTGATTTTTAAAACAAGTTGATTCTTGGCAATGTTTCTTATGGAGTTCTGTTCAGAAAGTCTTTGCCTATGTCATCAAAAGTTTTACCTTTTATATTCTAGTGGGTTGTTTCTGTTTTAACATTTAGTTCTTTGATCCATTTTGATTTTAATATATAGTAAGATATATGTGTCTAGATTCAATCTTCTCTATGGAGATAATCAGTTTTCCCAATACCATTTGCTAAAGAAGCTCCAGTGTATATTTTTGGTCCCTTTTTGAAAGATGAGATGGCTAAATGTGTGTGGAGTTATTGCTGAATCCTCTATTCTGTTCCAACTGTCCACATATCTGTTTTTGTGCCATTAATATACTGGTTTTTTTTTAATCACTATAGCTCTTTAATATGACTTCACAGCTGGAGTTGTGATATATCTCCTGCTTTGCCCTTGTTACCTGGGATTGCTTTTGCTATTTTGGGTCTCTTCTGGTTCCATATGAATTTAAAAATTGTTTTCTCTACTTCTATGAGGAATCTTGTTGATATTTTGATAGAGATTGCATTAAGTCTGTGTGTCAGTTTTGGAAATGTGGCTATTCTTACTGTATTGGTTCTGCCTATCCAGAAACAGCAATATCTTTCCATTTCTAATATCTTCTTCAGTCTCCTTTTTCAGAACATTATAGTTTTCATTCTAGAGGTCTTTCACTTTCTTGTTTAGGTTAATCTCAAAGTATTTAATTTTTTTCAAGGTATTATAAATGGCATTGTCTTCCTAATTTCTTTCTCAGTGAGTTCATTATTGATGTATAGGAATACTAGTGATTTTTGTGTCAATTTTGTACCCTGCTACATTACTGCATTTGGTTATCAATTCTAAGAGTTTTTTGGTGGATTTTTTTGGGGTCTGCTATGAAGGGGATAGTGTCATCTGCAAATAATGATAATTTGATGTGTTTTTTCATATATGCATATATGTATATATCCCTTTTATTTCTTTGTCTTGCTTGATTGCCCTGAGTACCATGTTGAACAGGAGTGGAGATTGTGGACATTCTTGTGTTTCTGACTTAGAGGGAAAACTTGCAGCATTTCCCTATGTAATATCATATTAGCAGTAGATTTATCATAAATAGCTTTTATCAGATTGGGATAAGTTTCTTTTATATCTGGTTTCTTCAGACTCTTCATCATGAATGGATGTTGGATTTTTGTCAAAATCCATTTTTCTGTGTCTTTTGAGATGATCTGTTTATATGATTTATGTATGTTTATTGATTTGTATATGTTGAACCATCCTTGCATCCCTAGTATAAAACTTACTTGTTTATGATGTATGATCTTTTTGATGATTTGTTGCATTCATTGTTTACCAGTATCGTGTTGAGGATTTTTTTTTCCATTCTGTGTTCATTAAAGAGATTGGCCTGTAGTTCTCGAGTTTTAGAATCAGAATGCCAACTTCCAAAATTGATGTAGAGAATATTCCTTCTCGTTCAGTTTCATTAGAGTTTGAGGAACATTGGTGCTAGATCTCTCCAAAATTCTTGAAGAAATCAACAGTGAATCCATGAGGACTTGGGCTTTTCTTAGTTGGTAGAGTTTTTTATTACTTCAGTTTCATTGACTTTATTGGATTATTTCTTTTTTATATATATATTCTTGGTTCAGTATTGATAATTCATATCTATCTTGGAATCTGTCATTTATTCTAACTTCTCCAGTGTATTGTATCATGGGTTTCAAAGTAGCCAGTATTCAGAGAAAGAGATATTGTGATAGCTACTGTTGATGTCCAGATGTCGTAATGTAAAGTACTGTGTTGCCTATGTTGTCCTGTTCTGATCTGCTCTGTTCTGCTCTCTTTTGTTTTATTCTCTTTAAAATAAAATTTAAAAAAAAAAGTAGCTGCTATTAATCTTCTGGATTTTGGCAGTGTCCATTGTGATTTTACCTTTTTTGCTTCTAATTGCATTGAGTACATTGTTTTTTCTATTTATTTGTAAGATTGGCTAACAGTTTTTCTAATTTATTCTTTTAAAGAACTAGCTCTTTGATTCATTGCATCTTTGTATTGATTTTTCAATGTCAGTTTCATTAATTTCTTCTTATAATTTCTTTGCTTGTACTAGATTTGGATTTGGATTGTTCTTGTTTTTGAGGGTCATCATTAGGTTAATTGGGCTCTTTTTCTGATGTGTGCATTCACAACTATAAACTTCCCTCTTACAGCTGTTTTCTTTGTGTTCCATAATTTCTAGTATTTTGTACTAGCATTATCTGATTCTAGGAACTAATGTCTTCCTTGATTTCTTCTGTGACTCATTGGTTATTCTAGAATGTATTGTTTAATTTGTGTGTACCTGCATAATTTTGGTGGGGGTTTTTGCCATTGATTTTTAGTTTTGTTGCACTATGACCTGATAATATACATGGAATAATTTTTATTCTTTTTCATGCTTTATAGGCTAGTGTGTGGTCTGTTTTGAAAAAAGTTCTGTGTGCTGCTGAGACAAATGTATGTATATTCTGTTGTTGTTTGGTGGGATACTCTTTAGATACCTGTTAAGTCATCTGAAGTTTTTTTCAACTCTGATATTTCTTTGTTGATTCTTTTTTTTTTTTTTTTTTTTTTTTTTTTTTTTTTTTGTACAGTTGATCTAGTTAAGACAGTGGGTATAGGCGTGCCCACCACACCTGGTTCGAGGTGCATTTTGATTGGAGCAGGTATATGTGTTTCTCCATAGCAGAGTGATAGTTATTCTCTTCATGTTCTTAAGCCTCGGGATTTCATAACATCTCAGACTAAGACAAGTTTCTTTTGTTATGTGAAATTATCGTTTGAAATAATTTTTGAGGTATGGTTACATAATCATAATATAGTCTCATTGTTTATATTCTGCATTTGAAAATCTGCCTACTCATTAAAATGTATTAGTAATCCTAAAACCAATACTTTTTCAGATATTCACAGACATACACAGAGCAGGAAATAGTTGGAGCCACTAGCACTCACCTTCCCAGCTGAGGCCTGCAAGGCAACACTTCCTCCTTAGCTCACATTGGAGACAAATGTTCTCTCCATGGTCTGCCGCCTCATGGCCACACTTCGGACCTTTCTGTGCTTCTTACTGATTTTTGCCATTTGAAATCTTACCCATAGGGCTGCTGATGTCCTCACACAGGAAACTGGTGTGCCTCAGGGAGAATATGGGTATGTTGCAGAAATGGTGTTTAGGTATGCTGACCCTGAGTTCAGTGAGCATTACCGTATGTGTTGGATAAAGTGTAATGTATTTCACAGCAGGGTTGTACGTACATGATTGTCCCATCGGGCAGCTTGTACCACTGGATGGTACTGTTCCTTTCTTCCTGCATCCTTACCAGCATTCATTGTGTTCTTAGTGATAGTCACTATGACGGGTAGGATGGAATCTCAGAGTTATTTTGACTTGTATTTCTCTAATGACTTAAAGACAGTGAACATTTTTTTCATGTGTTTATTGGTCGTTTTTACTTCTACTGAAAATTATTTTGGATCTTTTGCCTGGTTTTTCTTCAGGTCATTTGTTTTCTGGTTTTTTTGTTTTTTGTTTTTTTCTCATATAGTCTAGATACTAATCCTCTATCAGAAGAGGAGCTAGCAGGTTTTTTTGACATTTTGTACATTTGTCTACTCTTGATTTCTTTCCTTTGCTGGGCAGCTTTTTTTTATTTGATGTAATCTTGTTTATTGATTCCTGATATTATTTCCTATGCTAATGAGGGTCTATTCAGGAAGTCTGCCTGTGTTTGTGGCTTCATGATTTTCTCTTAGGTTATCTGCTAGCAGTTTCATAATTTCTGTTTTTGTATCTAGGTCTTTGAATCCTTTGACTTAATTTTCGGGTATAGAGTGAACAGTAGAGATCTAGTTTCAATTTTCTGTATGTAGATAACCAGATTTCCCAGCACCATTTGTTTAAAAGGCTACTTTTCATGTGTCTTCTGTTCTAGTCTATCGATCTGCCTGTTTTTATGCCAGTACCATGTCATTTTTCACTACAGTTGGTGATATAACTTGAAATCTGGTACTGTGATGCTCTTCATCCTCAGGATTACTTTGGCTCTTTGGATCTCTTCTGGTTCCATATGAATTTTAGGATCATTTCTTCTACTTTTGTGAAGAATATTGTTTGTATTTTAATAGGGATTGCATTGAATCTATAGATCACATTTCATAATGTGCCCATTTTCATGACCATCCAAGAACAAGAGGCATCTTTCCATTTTGTAATGTCTTTTTTAGTTTTTCTTCAGAATTCAGCTTGGTTACACTGATTTCTGGGTTCAGGATGGAACGGTTGTTTGCTTGCTTGTTGTTGTGTGTGTGCATGTGTATGTGTGCATAGTTGTTGACTTAGATAGTCATCCCCAAGGCTGTTAGGGTAGAGAAGGTTCCCCAGGAAGCAAGCAAGCAACTTATACTAGAAGAGATTTTGCTGTTCCTCAAAATTTAGTGAAACATGAAAGGTCACATGTACCAGTAGCTTCCTTGCAGCAAGACCAAGGGAAGATACATCCCTCTCCACCATCAGCTCTTCTTCAGCTCCTGTAGTTGATGCAGGGCAGTGACTTGGGCACAGCTTCCCCGTCATGCTAGGTTCCATCAAGTTTCACACAGAGGCTGTTGGACACCTACTAGTTGTCAGAGAATGCAGTGCCTTATCATATGTGTCCCAGAGCAGCCATCCCAGGAACCACTAAGAGCAAGGGTACCTCACTGCTTGGGTGCCCCTCTTCACAGCATAAGTGAGCTGTCCTGAGCATATCCCTGCCTCTCCTTTGAGGCCCTTCCTGTTACTTATCTCAGATTGCTTAAAATAATGGTTTCCTGATCTTCAGGCATTTGTGAAGCCCATTAACACTGCAAAGCCCTAGTTACATGGAAACAAGACAGGAGCCTGTACTAAATTGGAAGAGCTATCAGCCCTAACAAGCGTGGGGGGTTGTGTGTCTTTTCCATCTGTTTGTAGTATAACTCTATACCAACCAATTTAAGAAGCCAGGGCGTGTATTCTGTATTAATTTACCAGTAGATTTTCTTTCTATTGAGTGCTAAAGCATCTTTTGCTAGAGTTGCCCCTTCAGTGGGTTCTCTGCTGGAAGCATATACCTTAAATATGGTGAAGTTTCGGCAGCCAGAGTCCTGGGTCACTTGTCTGGCTTTATTGTTCTCTTTCCACCATCTGCATTCCAGGGTCTAGCAATGGGGGTCTTACAACACACATGGTGGTCACCTTGTAATTGTGTGCTCCTGTTGTTGTCCCATAGCCCCAGTAGGGGAGTAACACAGACTTTGACCCTGATCCGTGGGCAGTCATTGGTTTTCAGGGTGACTTTCAGTCCCATGACCACCTACACTGATGTAGCCCCTCTTAGTTCTGCTGCAGAGTTGTTAAAATGTGGCTTGGACATGGTTCTGGCCTGTTCCTTTGTTGAGCCTTGCTGTCTCTGCTGTGAACCAGGCAGCACGAAGCACTGTACATCCCAGGAAGGCTTAGAAGTTTTGCAAGTGAATCTTTTATTCGTCTACTTTTGAATTATAAAATATAAGCAAGTTGTAGTGAAGATCTCCTGGGTTTATTTTTTGTCCTGTGTGTGCACAGAAGATTTTCCAAGGTATAGTGAGTACAGATACAGGTTGCCGTGGTCCCAGTGGCAGATCAGCCTGCCCTCGTGTGTTTCAGCCTCATGCCCCACCATATCATCAGCCCCTCTAATTTCAGCAAAATGGTATCTGCTTCCATAGCAAGAAAGATTGGTTTGGTTTGGTTTGGTTTTTGGTTTTTGGTTTTTTGAGACAGTATCTCACTAAGTAGTTTAGGCTGGCCTTAAACTCATTGCAATCTTCCAGCCTCGGCCGCCTGAGTGCTGAGATTACAGGTGTGCACCACCACACCTGGCTTTAAGGTTGGTTCTTGTTTTTGCCTTTTGAGGCACTGAGGATCAATCCCAGGGCCTCGTGCTAGCTAGTCATACAGTATACCAAGCTAAAGTTAGTTTGGTGGTTTTCTCTTATACTTAAACATTTGTTTAAAATTCTTAAGGAGTTACAAAGCTTAGTGGTTCGTGTTTGTATCCGTTAATGTTTTTACTGCCCTTGATAGTTTAAGGTCCATTTGGTGTGAGCTAATTTAGAATGTTAACTACCGTGTTCTATCTATCTAAAGAGGCCACAAAACCCACAGGGCTAGTGTCTGCTCTGTGTACACACGTACCCATGGTGGTGGTGATGTCATCATGATCCTGTCGCATCACCTCATTTTCTCTTTTGTTTCACAGCTGCATTCAGTATGGGGCTGGGGCTCTCCCAGGAAATTCTCCACATAAGTGTTTTTCCCAGGCCTGCTATATGTCCCACCCCTGCTGTGTGTCATGTTCCACACAAGCTGTACAAGACATGTGCCCTTTCCTGGAAGCAAATGGTCTCTGGTAATTATTATATTTAAAATAGGAACATTTCCGTTGGCTTCAAAGTGCTGTGATGAGAATTTAATCCAGGAGCTATGGAGAACCCATCTGGGGACACAAGGGTGATGGTGCCTTCCCGGAAGTGATTTTGGTTTGTGTTTGTGCTGTCATTTTTTATGATGATGTCTTGTATCTCTTAAATCAGTTTATTAGTGAGCAGAGTCATTGGCAAGAACAAAGCACAGGGAACTTCTCAATGGTGTTGCTCTTCCCAGGAAGGGGAGCTACCCGCTTCCGCTATTCAGCAGGCAGGGACTAAGTCCTGCCTCACAGTTGGGCAGGTGAGGAGACTGCTGCAGGTACAAGAAGAATACTCACCCCATGCAAGAAACACTGGGTGAGAGGAAGAGCAAAGCAGAGAGAGGC
Organism: Dolichotis patagonum; assembly: GCA_004027295.1. Lineage (NCBI taxonomy): Eukaryota > Metazoa > Chordata > Mammalia > Rodentia > Caviidae > Dolichotis > Dolichotis patagonum. The sequence goes on from PVJX010009544.1 coordinate 58,596, forward strand.
CAGGCTGGGAAGCATGGACTGGCCTAGGCCTCCAGAGGGTAGGACCAAAGGAGGCAGGGTACAGAACAGGATTTCTTCTGCCACCACCACCCCCCCTTCCTTGTCCCCCCCCCCCACAGTGAGCACAAGTATTTTATTTATTTTTTTTAAATAATTTAATTTAAAGAGAAAAAAACAAAATAGAACAGAATAAAGGGTAGCAACAATACAGTATTCCAAGGAAAAAAGGAAAAGAACAACAACAAAAATACCTAAGAAATTATTGCTTGACAAATTACATACTGACTTCTTGGAAATAGTTGTTCAATTTACAAACTTAAAACATGTAAAGCAGACATTCAAACAGTGAGACTGTTAACAGTTCTGCTCCACAATCTGACAAAAACAGCAATATGGTCATCCATCTTACCCACTCAGATATGCATGCAATTATATCAAAAGGGTAGAATTAACACAACAAAACAGAGCAAAGCGGATCACAAGAAAGCAATGTAAGAGACAAAAATTTCAAAACTAGACAATCGGAGATAATCATTCTCTGTCATATTGACTCTTGTTTTCTTCCAAATAGTTGTCCATATTGTCACATACAGGGAATTCACATGAAACAACCTAGTATGGAATTGATCTGAGCAGGATGAGGAGGGCATTTTAGGTCTTCAAGACCAGACATTAGGGAAGCCAAGAATGGCTGTCATAGTGTCTCGCATTCTCCTCAGAACAGCTGTCCATACCTTAATGTGTGTTGAACTTAAACAAGGCAAAGCAAGCTAAGATCACTTTGAACAAAAAGTGATAGTTTTGCTGGACTCCACATCATGACATTATGGAGTCAGCACTGGGTATTGTAGTGTCTCTTTTTCTTAAAAGTAGTTGTTCATTTCAACATATGTTATATAGTTGGTTCTTCTAAACTGTTTATAAGCTCTACACATGCATGAGTCTCTACATGTATATCTATCATTTCTGTATTAGAGGGAAAATCAAAACAAACCAAGATAAAACAAAACAATTCCTAGAAAAGCATGAGGCAAAAAGTCACATAAAACTGCAATACAAGGTGATCTACAATGGTTACCATGGTGTCTCAGCAGTGTATAACAACATTAATAAAAACGAAGCATTGGAGATATTATAAGACTTCAAAAGCAAGTAATAATCAAACCAGAGCGGGTATCTTAGTGAATCTTGTCATCTTCAGTGTAGTTGCCTATACACTTAGACTTGATGCTGTCAATCATAACAGATTTGAGTAAAATCAGTCAATACAAAGTAGCAATCTAACAAACCAGATTCAAATAAGATCAGTCATAATAAGGGCTTCAGATTAAGTTGATAGGAAAATTAGGGGTGATTACCATAATATGTCCTCTTATTTTTGGGATAGCTGACCATGTCCTCAAGTCTAGTGTAAGTAGACAAACTGGAACAACACGTAATCCATCCAAGCAGAGTGGTGAGAATAATGTAAATTTTAAATCTTGTTACCCCATTAACAGTATCCTCTGCCTCCCTTTTTTAGACAATTCCTCCCCTTTCACTCCCATGGGGTGCACTGCTTGTTTTGGGTCCAACTACCTTCCTCTATAGAGCAGCTCAATAGACCCTATCTCCTGATCTACTCTGCCTGTGTTTCTCTCTGTTAGTATTTCAAGGCCCTCTATACTAGAGATTACAGCCAATCTTCTCTACCTTATTTCTGCTATTCTATTTCTCTGCCATTGATAGTCTATTTTTCTTCCACTCCACTGTCTGCCTCGTTCACTGAGGCCTCTCTGCCACTGTCCCTGAAATGCTCATATTCTTGTTCTCTCTCCCTAGAATGTCCTTCAGTATTTTTTGTAGGGTTGGACTGGTGGTCACAAATTCTCCTAGCTCCTCTTTGTCATGGAAGCATCTTTTTTCTCCATTAATTTCTAGAGAGAGTTTTTGCAGGATACATCAATCTGGGCTGGAGATTGTTCTCCTTCAGCGCTTGAATTACTTCACTCCAAGCTCTTCTTGACCTGATGGTCTGTGTCAAGAAGTCTGCCGTGATT
>PVJX010009545.1:0-60624 GCA_004027295.1 Dolichotis patagonum
TAAAATGAATTAATACAGCTTCAAATACTCATAGGGCATCCAATAAATCTATGTTATGGTTCGCATTTTGATGTCCTCCCAAAGTCTCATGTGCTCAAAGGTTTTTGAAAGACATTAGATCATGGGAGCAGTATAGATGATGTATAAGTGGAAGGAGAAGTCTTGTTGGAAGAAGCAGGTCACTGGGGGTCCCAGTTCTTCTCTTTTCATTCTGCTACCTGACTTCCATGAAGTGAGCAACTTTCTTCTGCCAAATCCTTCCATCCCCCTTCCTGCACTGGATTAACTAATTACAGATTGAAAACAGAGCCTAAATTAGTCTCTCCTCCTTTAATTATAGGTATTGGGAATTGAAATCTATTGTTGGGTGTGAGTGTGTGTGTGTTTGTGTGTCTGTGTGTGTGAGTGTGTGTGTGTGTTTCATTTGTCTTTATTTCTGGGGAAAGAAAATAAAAGTAGGAATTTGGGATACAATTAGCATTTTGGAGATTTATTAGAATTTATAAAAGCCACATGATTCTTTCAATGTAGAATACAAACTTTTAAGGAACAATAAAAGGATTTAGATTTAAAAAGCTAAGGTAGGTGGGATGTGTTAAAGAACATACTCACTTCAAGTGGAAAAGAAAATTGAAACAAGTCAGATATATTTTAACATGGAATTTTGGAAGTGATGTAGAATCAACATTATGAATAAAATTCCTCCTAAAAATCTCAAAGCACAATTATGTTTTTCATGAGATTGATCTTGGGTTTCTAAAATTGGTTTCAAATGTCACCAGCCTTACATTTCATATAAAATATGAATTATTAGAAACATTATTGTTTTGCAAACAAGTTAATTTGTTTCTTATATCCCTAGAATGTATTGGATTTACTCAATAAAATATCATGGGAAACATTCTATAAGGGAAATATAAGTGACTTAGGGATCAAATTTTTTTCTTTTTCTTTTTTTTTCCTATGCATGCTAGTAAACATTTTTAATAAGCACCAAAAATTGTTCCTGGGACTAAATACAGAAAGGTATAAAGAAAAACTTGAGGGGAAACAGCCAGCCCAGACCTCACATACATGCTGGCTGTCCATGGGACTTTCTAGTAGGTAGCAATTATAAGCCAGGAGAGCCAGCCAGCTACACCTTGGAGAAGCTGTGAGTGTCTGGAGAAGCCTGCCCCATGCAACACTGAATCCTGGAGAACTTTGGTTAGGAGAAACCATTCCATTCCCCTACATTGTGGGTAGTCAGGCAATGTGGAAAGTAACTGGGACCCTACAACTTGTTTATCCTGAGGAACCCAGGAAAATGACAAGATGAAGAAGCAAAGGCAATCTCTGGTCTCCAGCCCAAACAGAACAAGTCCAGGAGATATGGACATGGCAGAAAGCAGAAGTCACACACCTAAAATTTCTGGGATGATGGCAACTGAAGTAAAGAAATTGCTTCACAAGGCCATAAAGGAAATCAGGTCAGAAATAATATCATAAGTGAAAGAAGAAACAACAAGCATAATAAAAGTGTTGCTAAACATACCTAAAGACATAGATTTAAAAAAAAAGAGGAGCTTAGGAAAATGGGGAAAACTTTGAATGAACAATATAGAGAAGCACTAGAGTGCATGAAACAGACCCAAAGAGCTATTAAAGAAATTAAAAACTCCATTGAAAGCAGGCAAAACTGCTTGAAAGAAATTGAAGATAGATTTTCATACCTTGAAGACAGAATGGCAGCTAGTGATCATGAAAGGAAAGATCTCTTAAAAATAACAAGGAATCAGAAATAACAATTCAACAGCTGCAAGATGATGCAATGAAAAATAATTTAAAATGATAGATGTCAGTGAAAAAGCAGAGGTCAACACAATGACACAAAAAGTCCATTCATAGAAGTAATAGCAGAAAACTTCCCAACATAGAGAAAGGATGTGACATTCAGATAAGAGAGGCATATAACCTCCAACTATACATAACCAAAATAAATCTACACCCAGTCATATAATAATCAGGATCCCAGAAACTCAGCAAATGAACAGAATAATAAAGGCTATTAGAGAAAAGAAACAGATCACCTCTAAGGGAAGACCCGTAAGAATCATGACAGACTTCTCAACACAAACCATTAAGTCAAGAAAATCTGGAAGCAATTCAAGTCCTGAAAGAAAACAGCTTCCAACCCAGATTGATGTATCCTGCAGAACTATCTTTCAAAATTAATGGAGGAATAAGATATTTCCTTGACAAAGAAAAACTGAATTCATGACCACCAAACCACCCTACAAAGAGGAGAGAAATAAAAATAACCATGGTTCCAAGAATAGCAGCAAAGTAGGATCACTGAATGAGGCAGACAGTTGAATGGAGGGGAAAAGTAGGGAGACAACAGAAGGTAAAAAGCATAGCAGAGATGAGCCAGTGCATGTTGGCCATAAGCATTAATGTAAATGGCCTTGATTCACCAATAAAAGGAAATAGGCAGAGTATATCAAGAAACAAGATTTGTCAATATGTAGCATACAAGAAACACATTAACTCAAAAAGAAATTAATGTATTGAAAGTCAAAGGAGAGAAAACACTGTTCTATGTGACAGGGAACCAGGAAAAAGCAGAGATAGCTTGCCCATCCCATCAATCATAGAATGGATAAGAAAGATATGACATTTTTATACAATGGAAAGCATCTCAGCTATAAAGAAGGATAATCACGAGGCTCTTTAGGTAAATAGATGCAACTCATGATCATGCTTTTTGGTGAAATGGTTCAGACTCACATAGCAGAACATCATGTTGTTTCATTGGTATGAAAAACTGAAAGAGTTAGTGGGATCCAAAATGTACAATAGATACTGTGAAAGTGAAAGGGGAGCAAATGTGTAAAAAGGGAAGGTGGTAGCCATTATTAATTCCTCATTATTTTGTTTTAAAGTCCTGTATAATTTTCATTGCTCTGTTTTGATTTGTTTTATTCTATTTTGTTTGGTTCAATTTTATTATGTCTGACGGCATGGGCAGCTATTTTGAAGACAAGAAAATGTACTATAGTAGGCATTGTCAATTTCCTATTATCTGGTTTTGAAATTTTGTATCATTTTTATTGTTTTGTTTTGATTGAGTGTACTCTGTTCTGGTTTATTTGATTTTATTATGTCTTATGGTAAGGGCAGCTATTTGCAGATAACAAGAGGCCTTATGGCAACCATTGTCGATTTCCTATTGCTTTGTTTTGAAGTCCTATATCACTTTCACTGTTTTGTTTTGATGGGCTTTATTCTGTTTTATTTTGTTTGGTATTATTCTCTTAAAATTAAAAAAAACTAAAAATAGAAAAGTTTGAGAAACAGAAGGAAAAAACCCAGAAATATGAAGACTGGTTCTCTTGCTGCTGAGTGGCCTCAGTGGACAATGTGAATGCTGTGAAGATTTTCTTCCCATGAGTTTTTCTCCTAAGGTACTAATAACCTGCTTTCTTCCCCTCCAGGGTTTTACTTGGTCTGTCTTTCTGTGACAGAGGAAGAAAGTACTCTACTGGCTTTTTCTAAATAATCCAGTCCCTTGTGCTTACCATCATATGTGCTTCAAGGACTAGCTGAAATACTCCTCCTCTGAGTTAGACCACTTCCCTTCCCTGACATATTTTTTTGCTTCTCTAGTTTTGTGCATGAACACAAACAGGAAAGAAGAGAGGGAACATCTTAGCTCAAGGAACAACTTGAAAAATAAAACTCTGAGAAGACAGTGTTTTTTCATTCCCCACAATCACCACAGACACACTGGTTTACCTCTCCTGCACCAGGTCCAGCCTTATGCCATGATTCCATTCAAAGCTGACAGAAATGGGAGCAAGGGATCTTCCGCGTGGGTATTTCCATGCATAAGAAGAGGGTCCATATGCCGAGAAGCCATCTGTCATTGTTTCACCCTATATATCTTACAAAAAGTTTCACTGGCTTTACTAATATATGCAGATTCACTCGACTGATTTAAATTTTGTCATCGTCACTGTCATTGTCAACAGACACATCAAGGGTATCTTTATCTTTGTCAACAGACATGCTATGGATATTTATGGAGGAGTGCACTGGACTACATGGTAAGGGCTCCATTGTGCCCTGGAGGACATTTTAAATAAGTAATGTGAAATAGCTTAAGTACAAACTTGAAAGAGAAAGGGAAGAAAAGTATAAGAAATTAATAATTGGTTCTTAATTAGACTTTTCTCATTCTTCACTAATATTAGTAATCAGATGTCATTTACATATATAGATATGAATTTACAAATGCTGAAGACATAAATGATGATAGCTGATAGATGATAATGATAGATAGCAGATTGACATAAACACCATGAAAAGGTAGATAATTATCTATACAGCTATAGATATAGGTATCTATATATCGACATTCATAGATCTTTATCCAGACCAGCATTTATAGACACCAATGTCAAAAAAGTTGTTAATATCTCTTCATATATTTATTATGATAAGTGAATAATAGCTTTGATTTCACTGATTAGGAACTTTCCTAAAACATCACTTGAAATTCCTAAATCAAATTTGGGCTTTATGGCTACAGACTTGCAGTAATCTTGTATCAAATTCAGGCAAGAGCAATAACCTATTCTGACATACCAAGTGAAGAAATTTCAAGGTTAAATAGAAATTACTAAGAAAGGATGTAAATATAGGCCTAATTTTATTTGCAAGTCCCAAAATAATATGGGATTAGTTAATCCAGTATAAATGAATAAATTAGTTCCCCAAAAGTCTCAAACTTTAGCCTGAATAGAGGGAAGCAAGTGAACCCAGATAATGTGAATATCTGAACAATTGGTCAATAAGTGAATTTTCAGAACTTCTGGGCAGATGGAAAAGTGGTGAGCAGCAGAGCAAGAGCCTTTCCAAGACTTAGTGTCCAGACATGGATCTGTAGCATTGTGATGAAGGAAAGGAAGGAAATGGGTACCCAGCACTCAGGAAGGAGCTGATGTGAGAATTGAAGCCCATGAGGAGACTGAGGAGAGAGACTTCAGTGAAGAAAAAGGGGAGGCAGCACTTTCTCCCTGAGCCTGGACTCACTGCATGGGAGGGTGGCTCAAACCTGAGACACACAGTGACTGCTGGTAACCCCAGAGACCACCATGGAGAGATGCACTAGTGGAGTGGACTTCAATGGCTGGTGAGTTATTTGGGTTCAGATGTTCCCTAGAAGAAGGCAATTGGCAAGCAGCTACCTTAGAGAGGGACCAGCTGAGCTCAGAACTCAGAACAGCAACATGTCAGGCTGCTGAGTTCAATTTAGGAGATGAGGGATCCAAATTCAAGCCAACAGAGCTGAGTTCAAGCCAATAGGAAACTCATGGACTGTTCAATGGCTGAACAAAACTGCTTGTAGTCTCAAACCCAGAAACCAGCCTGAACTCAGAAACCAGCTGGCTTGTTGGGCTTAATCAACTCAGATCTGGACTGTGTCTGTCCACATTGTCAGCAGAGTCACACCTTGAAGAGGACTTTCGTTTTCTTATTTTATTCTTCTTTTTCTCTTTCTTTTCTTTCTTTTTATTTTGTTGCTCTGTTGTTTTGTTATTTCTTGACTGTTGTACTTGTTTTTTATATTAGTGTAAACACAGTTTCTAGTTTTATTGTTGTTGTTCCATTCTTGTTTTTAATTTGTGCTTTCCCTCCATCTTCTTCACTGCTTTCTCAAAGTTTGTGTGATCTTCCTTTATCCTTCAGCCTTGCTACAAAATTATCCCTATTCCTCTATTTTTCTGTTATTGCCTATTAATCCCCTTGAATTTTTTTCACTGAGGATAAAATTGCCATATTGAGGGCTTTTTCTCTTTTCTTTCTTTTTCTTTCTTTCTTTCTTTCTTTCTTGCTTGCTTGCTTGCTTGCTTGCTTTCTTTCTTTCTTTCTTTCTTTCCTTCTGTCTTGACACAGATTCTCTATGAAATTCAGACTGGCCTTGAACTCACTTTGTACTCTAGGCTGCCTTGAATTTGCAGCAATCCTCTTGCCCCAGTCTCCTAAGTGCTGGGATTATAGGCAAGGACTTATTTACTAAATATAATTTTCTGGTTCATTTTAGATTTTGGTATACAACCACAAACCTAGTCCATGTGGTTAACAATGGCAAATTAGTAGTCACCACAGTTTGTCATTTTCTAGACTATGTTTGATGCTATTGTTACTGATGACTGTACCATTTTAGCCAGGGTCACACAATTGTTCTAATCAATTGTTCTTCCTAGTATACCAAGATTGAGATTGCTGAATGGTCATAAAAAATACTATAGGCTAGTGCCAAGAAATCAGGGACTAGGCCAAGTAGGTATTAATGTCTTATGCCCAATAAATTGAAGAGCTAGGATCTTGCCACAGACTCAAAATGCAAAAGCCAGCTACACCTGGAACACATCTCTGAGAAGTAAGCCTTTCCTAAAAATTCTAAATCCTAGCAATACAACTACCTACCATAAGCTATTTACAAATCACTGACCTAGAAATTAAACTAAAAAAAAGAAATAGAAAAATGAGAAGACAAGTAAACAAGATGCAGCTCTAGACTTCCAGCTCACCAGAGGCAAACCCAAGGTGCAATGAGGGAGAACAATCTGAAAAACAACTCACCTGGCCTCTCTCAAGTGGTAACAGTGGACAAACAAAGCAGATAAATAAGGCTCTAAAAAAAATTAAATCAGAAATGATTTCTCAGGGAACAACAGTAGCTCTGGAGCAGAAAAAGACAAAAACAGAGGAATGCAGGAAAATGATGAAAATCATAAACAGTCAAAATAGGAAAACAAATGGAAACAATGAAACAGATTCAAACAGATATTCAGGAAGTCAAAAATTCTACTGAAAGTATAATGCAGCAAAAGGAGCCAATCTAAGAACAAAATATCAGTTATACAAGATAGGATTACAGCTAGTGCTCATGAAAAGAAAGATTTTTAAAACAGCAAGGGAACCTGAGATATCAATCCTGCAGCATCTAGATGATGCAAAGAAGAATAATACAAGGTTGAACACAGTCAATGAAAAATGATTAAATGCCACAAATGACAAAAACAAAACCTATTCATAGAAGTATGGTAGAAAATTTTCCAAGCCAAGAAAAAGAATTTGACAGACAGGTGAGACATATAGAACTCCAACCAACCATAATCCAAAAACAATCAACACCAAAACATATTACAATAGTCTATACCAAGATTCTAGAAAATCAACACAAGAGCAAAATATAAAAAGCTGCTGCAGAAAAGAAACAAATCACATTTAAAGGAAAGCCCATCAAAATCCCACCTTGCTTCTCCACATAAACCATCCAGTCAAGGGACCTTGAAGTGAAGTATTTCAAGAGGTAAAATAAAACAACCTCTAACACAGACTGTACCTTACAAAACTATCTTTCAAAATTGGTAGAGAAATAAATTCTTCAATAACAAAATATACCGAGGAGATTCACAAACACCAACCAGCACTCAAAACTGTTCTGATGGATGTTATAGAAAGAGGTAACAAGGAACATCAAGCTATAGGCCAGCAACAGAATGAAAACATCAAGCAAGGCAAGCAATTAAACAAAGTTTAAAAGAGGGAGCCAACAACAGGAAAATTACATAATAAGGATAAGGCAATACATATTAGTTACAATTACCAATGTTAATAGCTTAAATTCACCAATCAAAGAAACAGACTGGATGAATGAATCAAGAACCAAGATGCAAAAATATACCATACACAAGAAACACAATCAATTCAAAATGAGAAACTCGTGGACTGAAAGTCAAATGCTGGAAAACAATACTCTGTGAGACAAGATCCTGAAAAAAGCAGAGGTAACTATCCTATTTTCAGACAAAGTGGATTTCAAGACAAAATTGATTAAGAGAGACAAAGAAAGTCACTACGTACTTGTAAAGGGAACAATTCAAGAGGAAAAAACAATAATCATAAATAAATATGTGCCACCAGTACACTCAACATTATAAAATAAGTATTAACAGACATGAAAAATCAGGTAAGTAGTAATACAATTGTAATGGTGGGTTCAATGCTGCACTATCACAAATAGATCAATAAGACAAAAATTAATAAAATATTAGAACTGAACCAAACTTTTGAACAAATGCAGTAGATGTCTACAGAGGATTTCACGTACAACATCAGAATACTCATACTTCTCAGCTACACATAGGATATCCTCAAAAATAGACCACATATTAGCTCATAGAATATGCTTACGCAAATTAATTGAAATTATCCAACATATATTATCAGATCATAGAGCAATGAAATTGGAAATCAATGACAAAAGAAGACCCAAGAACTTCATAAACATATGGAAATTAAACAACACACTCCTAAACAATCAGTCAGTCACAGATGAAATTAACGAAAAATTTAGAGAGTTTCTACAGTTAAACAATAACACCAGACATAATGGAACATATGAGACACAAGGAAAGTGGTTCTATGAAGGAAATGTGTAGCAGTGAATACTACTATCAGGAAAACAGACCATACTCAAAGAAACAACTTAGTATTGAACCTCAATATTCCAAAAAAAGAAGAGCAAGTTAAGCCTAAAGCTCATTCCAGGGAGTATTTTAGAGATGAAAGCAGAAAGCAATTCAATAAAGACAAAGAAAATAATGCAAAGAATCAATTAATCAAATAGTTGGTTCTTGGAAAGATTAAATAAATTAACAAAGCTTTAGACAATCTTAATTTGTAAAATGGAAAGAAAATACTCAAACCATGCAATTAAGAATGAATAGGATGAAATTACAACACATTTTGCAAAAATCCCGAAGATTATCAATACCTACTTCAAGAACCTGTATTCTAATAAGATGGAAAGCATGGAAGAAATGGACAGACACATGTGAGTTATCAAAGCTGAACTAAGAAAATATAACAATTATAAATAAGCCAAAATCAGTGAAAACAAAGATATAATTAAAAATCCACCAACAAAGTAAAGCATAGTCCCCGATAGAATCACCGCTGAATTCTATAAAATGTTTTGAAAAAGACCTAATGCTACTATTTCTCAGTCTTTAATGCAACTGTAAGGGAATTAATAATCTCAGACTCATTCCTGGAAGAAAGTATTACCTTAATACCAAAACCAGAGAATTATGCAACCAGAAAAGAACTACAAGTCAGTCTCCCTAATGAACATAGATGCAAAACTCACTAAGATATAGACAAACAGAATGCAGCAAATAATCTATCTTATCTTTGAAAAGGGAGCCAAACATTTTCACTGGACGAAAGAGAACCTGTTCAATAAATGATGCTGGAAAACCTAGTTTTCTGGAAGCTGAAGATGAAAACTAGACTCATATCTCTGACCATGCATAAAACTAAAATTAAAATGGATGAAAGATTTAAATACTAAAACAGGGCCGGGGGATTTAGCTCAGTGGCTTAAGCGCCTGCCTGGCAAGCGCAAGGTCATGAGTTCGATCCCCGGTACCAAAAAATAAATAAATAAATAAATAAATACTAAAACAGAAACATTAAATCTGCTAGAAGAGAGGATAGGCAGATTGCTTGAAGACATCAGGGTAGGCAAAGACTTCATGAACAAAATCCCAAGTGTACAGGAACTATCACAAAGAACCAGGACCTATTACAGCAACCTCAATCTTATGAAAATAAATCACCAGCAGAGTGAAAAAAGCACACACGGGCTGGGAAAAATTTTTCCAGCTGTTTCTCAAAGGGCTACTCTCTAGAATATATAAAGAATTGAAGAAAACCATACACCCCCAAGTTTAAAAGACCCGAGACAACAATGGGCACCTGACATCAATAGTACTGCTCAGATGAGGAATTACAAACAGCAAGTAAATAAATAAATAAGTAGATGTTCAACATCACTGGTCATTTGAGAGATGCAAATTAAAACAACACTGAGATTCCGTCTAACCACAGAAAAAATGTCTATCATCAAGAAATCAACCAATAACAAACACTGTGGGCTGTGGGGGAAAAAGAAACCCCTCTCCATTGTTGGTGGGAGTGCAGACTGGTGCAATCACTGTGGAAATCAGTGTAGAGAATCCTCAAAAACCTAGGACTAAGAGGCACATTTGCCCTAGCTATTCCATTTTTGGTATCTTCCCAAAAGAATTAAAAGCAACACACCACAGTGATATATGTGTTCCCATCTTTTACTAGCAGCACAGTTTATAATACCTAAACCTTGCAAAACAAGTCAAATGACCATCAACCAAGGAAAGGATTTTAAAAATGTGGTATTTTTATACAACTGGGTACTACTCAGATGAGTTTTTCACACAGTTGAGATTTTTATAGCTAAATGAATACACCTTGAGACATACTTTTAAGTGAAATAAACCTGACACGTTTAAATATCGTATTATCTCTCTGCTGTGAGAAATTGAAATGTAAATAAGAAACAAAATATGTAATAGATACTGTGAAATGTGAAGAAATTGTTCAAAAATTAGAACAGAATTAGAAAGGGGAAAAGGAAGGAGGGGAAAAGAAAAAATGATAAAAGAAGGATAAAATGGAAACAAATTTTGTAAGTAAGGCAGGGAAGATGGGTTAAAGAAAGGGAAGGAGAATAGGGAAAAAAATACAGGAATCAAGTACAAATTCCCTGTGATGAGTGTGATCAACACGTGCATCTAATGTACCAGTAAACTTAAAAAGAATTTTCCAAGCAATGTTAACTCTATACACACTTTGAACAAATAAGACATTGACACAAACTGCATTCCTGGGTGCAGCAATGTTACCTGAGTGATCTACCGAGTAATTAGGAAAGCTTCATATTTACCTTATAATATATTTGTCAATCCATTTAAGAGCCATTCTATTTTGTTTAAGGTGAAGGAATCTAAGTAATGTTCAAAGGAAGGAAAGGCATTTACTGGTGTTATGGATTAAAAATTGGTGGTCAATTTAATGCCAGCTGGATTATATCACCATGCTGCTGAGCATAGATGTTTCATGTGAGGAAAGTTGCCAGCATAAATAGAGACTTGGAGAAGGTGTTAATACATTAATGCGTTGAGGCATTGAAGCATTGTGGGTTCTACTACGTGTTGCTGTTTGAGCCATTGGTTCTCCTGGGGAAGCTCTCGTCCTCACATCGAGCACTGCTTCCTGGCACCAGAGGGGAAGACATGTGTCACTTGGTCTCCAGGATGAACTTGTCACACTGGCTTCCTGGTATGTACTCAACTGTGCTTGACATCAGAGGAGCTCAGGGCCTCCGTGTCGCTGAGGATGGCTGTGGTGCTTTTCAGGACAGCCCTGGTCTTTGTTGTGAGTGTGACTTCTCAGCTCCAGCGTAGAACACTCAACCTACCAGCACAGCTCCTTCATCCAGTTGGCATAGACTTCCTAGCTTCCACCGCTGCCCTTTGGGCCTTCCTAGCACGGATCCGTAAAAGAGACTGGCATGAGTCCTTCTTGTGGGCTCTAGACCTCCAGTTGGACTCATGGGAGGCACTGTTACAAGCTCAGGGTTTTTATCTGGACTCATGTGGGACATTGCTGTGGGATTAAGGCCCTTGGCTAAATATTCTGTGTCTTTGGTGTTGTGGTTAGATTTCTTGCATTTTCTTGTGTTTGGGTGATCATCATAAAAATAATATTATAAACTCTATGTCTTGATTCTAATTATTCCCTACACAACCCCTGACTACAACAATTGGTAAAGGAAAATGAATGATACTCCTTTTAGTTTTTGTTATTTTTTTAGATTGTCTCACTATAAAATTCAGGCTGGCCTTGAACTCATGATAATCTTCCTGCCTCAGCCTACCCAATGCTGGGAACCATTCCATTTTGTGTAGACATCCTTAGGAGTTAGCATTACCATACATGATATAGAAATACACTATAAGGTTAAGGCTTTCATGTCATTTAGAAGCATTTCAGAACTTTAGTCTTTATTACCAGAACACATCTGCAAGCTATAGTCTCTTTGTACTAACCATGGTGATGCCAAACACAGAAATAGAAGAGGGAAAATAACTGCTGTAATGGTTTATGTTTGGACGCCCCCCCCAAGCCTCATACAGTCAGAGAGGGGCTGAATCTAGCATTTGTGGTGGTTTTTTTGTCTAGTGCTGGGATTGGCAGTGTGAGTGTTGCATCTTCCCAAGGAAAGATAGAAGAGAGGAAAGAAGGCATGTTTTGCCCTTTTTTCCCTTTTAACTCTTGTCGCTTGTGGCCACGATAAATGGCTAACCCTTTGCCATGCCACACTGTCTTGAAGCCAGGTGAGTATGGACTGAAATCTCCAAAAACCATAAACTAAATTAATAAACCTTTTCCTCCTTTATTTTTGGTGTCAAGTATTTTTTCTCAGCCATGAGAGAAAAGTAACCAAGACAACTCTCATTTCAGTATAAAAGAGAGTTTCTCATTGAATCCTTGTTTCTAGACTATGCTACCTAAAAATGTGGTCTGAAATCTAGGGCACCTGATGAGCAACCCCTTTTCTAAGTCATGGTTCTATCTAGTCTTATGTTTCTGGTGTTTAGCCTTAATATTCACCAGTTTCTTTGCTAAGACTGCTAATTCTAACTGCCTCACTCATAGTAAGGGTTGAATGATACAGATATAAAAAAAAGTCTTAGTCTATTTTTGTTTCCAGATGAAAATAATTGAGACTTGGCAATTTATAAAACATGCATATTAACTTCTTACATTTCTGGAGGCTGAAAAGACCAAGATTGAGGCCCTTTTGGTTGTGTCATCCTTTGGCAGAAAACAGAAAGTCAAGAAAGCAGATGATAGGTTGGGGACCAAATCACTTTGATAACAAGCCCACTCTCGTAACAGTGAAGTCATAAATGAAGTCATAAATAACCATTCACGACAGCAGATCTTTAATCACTAATCATCTCCTAAAAGTCCCACCTGTAGACACTGTTGCATGGAGCATATTTTTCCATCATAGAAACTTTGAAAGGCACATTTAAAGCAAAATAAAAATACTAGGTAAATAATAGCTGATACCAGTGTTGTTTCCTCTCCTTCAAAACATAAGGTGAGCTTCCTGGGCCATGGAATTAGGTGGTCCTGGAAGAAGATCAGGGTAATAAATGTTAGAAGAACTGGCCTGTGACAAACTTACAGGGCCTCATTAGTGCAGAACGAGAACTTGCTCAAGGCCAGTGGAGATAAATCACAAATACCACACATAAGTGAAAAAAAAAGTCTATGGAATCCATAATTCTAGCATAAAGCCTTTAGTTCCTATTCTATATGAAGCTCTGATATTATGTGCTGACTTTTAGTATAACACTTTATTAGAATTATCAGAATAGTTTGTATATATTAGTGTATCAACTAGTTTTGTTGAATAATAAACTATTCTCAAATTTTGTAGCTTAAAACACTTATTTGGCTAATGGATCTATTGATTGGCAATCTACCTTGGGTTGGGAACTAAATTATAGAGATGAACAGTGAAGAAATGGTGTAATAAAATATAGTATCTTCACTGATTGATACCTAAACTATGTCTACATCCTTGTACTTTACTTGAGCAAAATAATGTAGCATATAAAAACAGTCATTTATGTCAACATACATCTAACGTCTTTAGAGCCAAAAATTCTTAAATAGTTCATGGAAGTTCATATTTTCTATAACAGGTGAGATTCAAAAGAATAAGGAATGAATATTGTTCCTTTTGTTTTCTTCTGTGCAGGTAGTTATACTGAGGGGAAAGAGGCATAGCCTTCAGAATAGGTCAGGTATGAATGTGAGTAGTAATGCCAACCATGGTTAGTCTTTTCAGCAGATCCTTTCCAGTTATCTTTTTAAGAAGAGGGCAAGAAGAATTGAGAAGAAAGGTAAATAGGAAAGAGAATATATTTTTAACATGGAGGGAATGAATATCATTTGGTACTGTACATTATGGTCCAAGAATAATAAATTATGTTGGAGACTCCCTATCCTTACCTTTACTCATTAACTAAGTACTGTATATGATGACTTTGGCTACATGAGAGTCAGAGGCTAAATTGTACACCTTTCAGTGATTTGGAAAAGGTGCCCCGAAGGATCACATGCTAAAGTCTTTGTCCCCAGCCCACCAAGCTGTTGTGACATAGAGCATATAGCAGGTAGGACCTGGTTGGAAGTTTTCCAGTAATGTGGGATTATGCTTGGACCCTAGGCCCTTCTCATCCTCTCTTTGCTTCCTGGGTATCACAGGTGAGCAGCTTCAAGGACCCTTTAATCTCTCCATGATGTGCTCCATCACTGCAGGCCCATAAACAATGGGTCCAACCCACCATGGACTGAAACTTCCCAGACTGTGAGTTAAAATAAACTTTTCCTCTTTATAAGTTTATTTGTCTCAGGTATTTGTCATAGTAAGGGAAAACTGACTAACATCTATCTATCTATCTATCTATCTATCTATCTATCATCTATCTATCTATCTATCTATGTTCAGGAAACTTGCCTTAGGCTAAAAGAGACCCCAAAATAACTAATAGTAAAACAATAAGTGCCTGTTCAAGATTCCATGAGAGTACAGCAAAGTGTTCTAGAACAGAAGTTTAGCATAAGAGTTAGCATGGAACAGTGGTATTTAAAGATGTAGTGATCAGAGAAGACATTACAGATATCCCAACTTGAGCATGTATAGGGTGATTTGTAAAGAAAAATGTATTAAAAAAACAACCTCAAGCATTCCCTGAGTTGTAAAAAAAAATATTTCAGACAGGGGAATAGCATTAACAAATGTCCTGAGGCATAAGAGAATATCATTTGGGGAACAAAAAAGAAATAAACGTAGTTAAACTATAGAACATACAGGGAGTATAAGAGTGAAGCTAAAGAAAAAGAAAAGGAAAACAAAAGAAAAGAAAAACCCTGGTTATTGCATACCAAAGAATTAGAATATCCGTAGACTTAAGGTTCCCAACTTCAACGATAAACATCATGTGACATTTTCCACTCCTACAACTACTTTATAATCAGTATCTGATATTTTCACCACTGTTAACAGTGGGATACATGATAACCTGAAGAACAATTGGTGGATAAAAATAATTACCTTAGGTGTAGTATTACCTAAGCAATTCAAATGAGAAGCCAGTTTGCCCTTCCTGTGAGCTGACCAGCTTACGGGCTGAAATCAAGAACAGCCTCCGACCCCCTTAAGCCACTGGCTGATTCAGAGGACAGGCTGAGTTGATAGAAACAGAGGTACAAAAGCAAACTAAATGCTTGTACTGTTTGATTGACTTTTCAGACCTAAGGCAGGTAGCCTGAGCATCTATTGAGAAGATAACCATATGCAATACAGCAAATATGGGGGAGTTCCTTCTGTCTTGTTTTTAAAATCCAATATTGTTTTGCCTTGATTTATCGTTTTGTTTTAATGTTCTGTTTTGGCTGGTTTTATTCTGTTTTGTTTTATTTGATTTTACTATGTCCGATGTTATGAACAACTGTTTTGAAGATAACAAGATACATTATGGTAGCCATTGTTGATTTCCAATTGTCCTGTTTTGAAGTTCTGTACCACTTTCACTGATTTGTTTTGATTGGATTGATTGTTACATTTTGCTAGGTTTTATTCTCTTTAAAAAAACAAGTTTGAAGATAAAGTTTAAATAAGTTTAAATATTTAAATAAATCATATATATATATTTATACATATATATGATTTCCCTAAGGAAAGCTATCTTCTATTTTTATCAAATTCATTTCTCTCTCTACTAAGGGACTAACCTCATTATAATCCCCAAGGAGTATTCTATCATTCTCACAAAAGAGAAAGAGGGAAAAGAGATAAATTTCCAGGGATGATTCTGCACACCAGTGACAGGCATAGTTTCTAAAGAATGGTTTCCAACCTGTTAATAGTTTTCAATACACAACAGCTGCAATCCATGAAAGAGATAAATATTCATGGCACAAAGCATTTATATGTATCAAATGTATATTCATGAACAAATGGCTTCCCCTGCCTGTAATAGTGTTTTCTGCGCAGTCAGGAAAGAATGGACCAAGTTTCCCTCGACTGCTACTGCTGAGGCTCTGCTGCTACATCTCCTGAATGTCAGTTCTACAGTGATTATAGTCAGGACAATAGCCACAGGGGGAAAAATGCCTTGAATCAATCCCCACTCATTTCAGATATTGGCTATCAGCACTTCCCTGTATCAAATATGAACAGCAGACTTTATATGCCTGCCGGCTTATTTCTCAGGAAAAGCTTTTCATATTCAAGCCTTGTGTAGCCATATGTGGACTGTAATATCCACGGTTGACCCTCCTCTTTCAAATATGCTTTGCCACAGCAATACCCCCTCCCCAAGGGCTTTACTAAGAATACTGGAAAGGGAATTTGCATACACTGAATAGTGCTCTCAGGTGATCGTCTGCATCGGGTTGCCATGCCCTCAATCAGAGGGGTCTGCGTAGCACAGAGACAAGAGAATGACAGTGCACATTGCAAAAATTTAATTCTTTGTTATTCACTATGGATGGTGGTTGGTGTATGCTCTTGAATATTGGCATATTGCTTAATAAAACTGTTGTTTGCCCTATTATTATTCCAGGAGGAAAGCAAGAATAGAAACAGGTGAAGAACTCTGCCTTTTCTTTGAGCAAGAATAAGGAGTTATCAGGAGGCCTGTGGGGATAAAACATAGCTTTCTAAAATTGATAGAACATAAATAAGTTGAAATAGTTTTAAACTTCAATGTACAGGAAACAACAATCCTTTGGCTTTGCAGTCAGGGTTTCTTAACTCCTCTCATATTTTCTGGTCAGCCCCCACCCACCCATTAGGGCAGCAAGAATTACCGTGGTACGTTTATGTACTGATACCCTAAGATGAATATAATTATTTTATTACACACATATATCAAGAAAATTATTTCTGTTCCTGTAAGAAATGCCAACCCTTCCCCTTTCTCTCTTTTGGCATTTTCTATCAACAATAAGAGATGTGCTTTTAAAACCATAATGATGAGATGAAAATGTGATGTGAGACCATTCTTCCCTATATGTTTTCATAAAGAGAACTCATTATATATGAATTTCTATTTGCAAAGTTAAGTTGCACCTGATCCTCTCATTAGACAATACATTATATTATATTATATTATATTATATTATATTATATTAATCAAATCTAAGTTGTAACCTAGTGTTAAAATACAAGAAGATTTTGACCTTTTGTGTTGTAAGACTGAGATTGTATATAACAAGTAAAGAGGAAGGACATTGTTGATATGTCAAGGTTTGATAAATATCATACATTATGATTTTATTTGGCTAGGATAAAATCATACTTTTCTATAAATTAAATGGTCTCATATTTCAAATACAATTTCAATATTTAAAACAAACACTAACTTTGCCTTAGATTTTATTTTCAAAATCAAACCTTTCATGAGAAAATGTTCCTGAGATTTCCATGAAAAAATAGAAAGGGTTCTCTAGAGGATGGAGGTTCCCTGAGACATGAGATAATTCCCCTCCTGCTTGTAGTTACATATGCTAAGATATTGGTCAGCTTTCCATTGTTGAAAACATTTCTCAGTGCCTGCAATTTAAAGGAAGGGTATATTTTGGCTCATGATATCAGAGGGTTCAATCTATGGTTGACTGACTCCTGG
This sequence comes from Dolichotis patagonum, assembly GCA_004027295.1. NCBI lineage: Eukaryota > Metazoa > Chordata > Mammalia > Rodentia > Caviidae > Dolichotis > Dolichotis patagonum. The sequence goes on from PVJX010009545.1 coordinate 17,652, forward strand.
CAGAAATATCATAGCAGAAGGGCATGATGGAGCAAAGCAACTCAACTCATGGCAGCCAGGAAATAGATTGGGTTGGAAAGAACCATAGAGGAAGGGGCCAGGGACCAGATTTATTCCCCAACATCACATTCCCATGACCCACCCAGACACAACATAAGTATACTTTCCTAAACTTTTAGGTGTTTATCAATCTAATCAAGTTGACAATCAAGATTCCCCATCAGTTCACATTGCAGTTCCATAGCATATCCCCATCCTCCGTGATTTCAGCAGAAGCAGAAATCGTATAAACAACACAGGAACTGATTTAATTCTAATCTGATGGAACTCATTCATTTATTTGAATGGATTTTCCCATTCCTATCATGTGAAAGTACTGTACCATTTGCTCTAGATGCAGCCCCTTCTCTCAAGATGTCTTTAGGCTAACAGAGAAAACAAAAAATGAGCCACAATTAGAACTGCATGTGCTAAGTGTTACAATAGATGAGTTGAAGAAGATAGGAGCTCTGGAGAGCTTCATACATTTGCCCAAAGTCCCACAACAAGGAACTACAAAGCCTGCAGTTGAACTTACATTTGTCAGTCTCTTGATACTCTACATATGTTTAATGAAATACTGACTTATTTGCATCCAGCCTTCTACATGAAGTAGCAGCCATATGAGACTAGACACAGGATATTCTCTTCCCCTGCGCTGGGTTAGGGGTGGTCACATATCTGATCATACCTACAAAGAAGGCAGAAGCTGGTAAGTAGAAAACTCAATCTTTATGATTCATTCACAAGAGGATTTCATTAGTTTTAAAAAAAAGAAAAGGATCAGGAATGTTCTGGTTGCAAATGGGGCCTTCCTGCTTCCATCAGGCTCCTAGAACTCTTTTTGTCTTGTAGGCCACCTTACCATTTACTGCTTGGTCCAAGGGTTGGGATGGATTTTTGATGACCTGTGAGCAAATTGAGGCCCACAGAGACCTTATGTTACACCTGATAGGAAGCTGCTATCTTCTCTCCAATATCTTCTGGGGTTCATACTAGAAAGGCAGTCATTCCCTTTACTACGTTCGTCATGTCCACAAGTTAGTGGCTAGTTTCCAAACTTTTACTCCAGTGCAAGAATATGCCCTTATGCAAGATTTGGTTTGTCATAATTCCAGTTACCCATAGTCAATCATAGTCCAAAAAATACTAAAGGAAAATTCTGAAATAAACAAATCATCAGTTTTGAATTGTGTGGTTGTGTGAGGATATCTCATGTTGTCATGGGTCATGAATCAGTCCTTTCTCCAGTGTATCTATCTTAGTTACTTTTCACTCTCATTACTGAGACAAAATACCCAATGCCTTACATGAAAGAAGGAAATGTTTATTTTTTACAATTTTGGAGGTTGCAGCCTATACTTTGCTGGCTCCAAGAAGCCAGGTGACATAGGGGGCTGCCATTCATGGCCAGCTGCAAATAGCAAAGCACAAACCAGTAGGAGACAGAGACACACCTTCTCCCACCATTACATGTTATGCTGGCTCCACCTCTAGGCAGGTGTAGCACTCACACCACCAATCTGAGCACTAGACAATGAACCAATCACAAACGCTAGATTTGGTCAAGTTCATAATTGCATGAGGCTTGGAGGTGACTGACATAAACCAGGAGAGTATCCATCCATATATTAGTTACTGTTAATCTCTTACATTGCTTAATTTATAAATTAGATTTTAGCATAAATATGTGTGTATAAGAAAATGTATAGTAGACAAAGTATGGTATTATTCAAAATTTCAGGTATTCACTGACAGTCTTGGAACATATTATCCATAGACAAAGAGAGACTGGTGAACCAACAAATATCCTAGACTACAGGAGTGTAGCAGTCATTACACAGAAACTAACCACAATATCTCACAAAAGTTCCCATTGGCCATCAGCTTCAGAACTATTCCCAAAAACATGGATGTCAAAAATGTTTCTTCCCATTACCCAACAATTCAGGATTAAGAGGAAGGAAAGAAACTAGAAACTAGAGTGATGAGAGAAATGGGACTAAGTATAGGTCAAATACTCTGCTGAGAACCTTCTAATAATTTATTTCATCAACAACTTGGAATAATCCAGGAGACAGATATTATTGATTGAGAAAAATGCAGCAATGAAGTTAAATGTCATTCCCAAGGTCTCACACCCAATAAATGTCAAATCCAAGGTTTGAACTCAATCATTTTCCCTTTCAGCTGAATCTTGCCTGTGAAGTCAGATGAGGTATCTTGGAACTCAAATGAAAAGGCAAAATGAATACACCTTTTATCTCAAGCAGAAGACCACCTGGATGTGTGTTCCCTGAACACAGAACAATGATCAAATAATTAAAAAGAAAACTAAAAGACATAAATCTACACTACACACTATTCATGTACCAGAAGTTGAGTGTCTCTGAATCATTAGATCTACAGTTGCTTCAGGGGATCAGGAACTAAGCTCTCCCACTCTCAAGGAAAGCTGCCACCCACTTCTCTCCGGAGCTATAGCTCAAGGAAAGCTGTTATCTTGGAGGGATGAGGGCTGGGGGCCCAGACCTAGCCTCTCACTGGTTCCATAACTGAACTTTCTACAACCCCAATATCACTCAAGTACAAAATCCTCTTGTAAGTGATAGCTCTGGACTGCAAGCCCAGGGGTGAGGGAAGGCATCAGCTAAATCCCAGATAAGGAAGAGTGAACATAGAGAGAAAGGAAAGAGAAACTTTGTGCATGTGTGGTTATTTTGTGATTAGTTCACTGCCTTACTATAAGATGTCATGAAATGTTACTACACTAAAACTTGGTAGAGAACCTAAACTCTAGCACACACTGGGCTAGGGATGTGGCTCAGTGGTAGAGACTTGTCTAGCACACATGGAGCCCCGAGTTTGAACCTCAGCACTGCAAAAAAAAAAAAAAAAAAACAGACAGAGGGAAGAAAAAAGGAAGGAGGGGAGAGAATGGGAGGATAAGTGAAAGAAAGAAAAAAACGTTACCACATTGAGTCCCAAAACTCTGCTTACATAAAAAAAAACAAATGTTATGCTATTGTTTATGTTCAGATGACCCCCAAAGCCTCATGCAATCATGAATGTAGCCAAAGCTAGTGTTTGTGATTGGTTCACTGCTTACTGCTCAGATTTGTGGCATGGGTGCTACACCCAGCCAGGGGTGGAGCCAGCATACAGTGTAAAGGTGAGAAGAAGGCATATCTTTTCTCCCTTTTGCCAAGTTGTGCTTTGCTTTAGTGGTGGCCATGAACCCCTCCCCTCAGCCGTGTCATTTTGCCTTGGAGCTAACTGAGTATGGACTGAAACTTCCACCCTGTAAGAAATAAACCTTCCTTTCCCTAACTTTGGATGTAAGTTATATTGTCTCAATAATGTGAGCAAAAAGTAACTAAGACATGTTACATATATAATCTTGGAGAAATATTAGAGAAAATTTGCACTTGAGAAAGTAGAAATATGCTTAAATTTGCCAGTTATGGCTCTCAGCAATCATTTATAAGTATAGATGAATATCATTTTTATTGTTGAACTGGGAAAAGGTGGCCATTTAGTATAAAATAATTTAAAACCTATAAATGACATTACAATCTGTCTGCTGATTTCCTGAGCCGACACTTGTGGTTCAAATTCTGCTTGACCACCTTCTAAATGTCAGGCATATATATAAGAGAGGACTTGATGTCTGTACAGTCACAGAACAGACTTAATTTTCAGGGAAATCTTAAAATTTTGAAACACAAATCATCCTGTGGCAGTAAGTTCCCCAACAGAAGTATGTTCACACACCCATTTCCAATAGTGCCCATATCTACTCAATAAGAAGATACATTATTTTCACACATATTACCAAAATTTTAAAAATCATAACTACTATGTAAAAACGTTTGCTATTGTGAGCTCAGGATTCCTTCACACTGAAAATCCATCTCCACTGGAATTACCTGCCTTGTCTAGCAATTTCAGGCTTAATCAAGGTCTGGCTGAAACACACCTCTGCCTCCCAAGGACTCTGGGACTTCTACCAACAAAACACCGTGGGAAACTTTATCTGAGCAGATTCAAGCTAACATTTCATGCTGTACCACATAGCATCTGAAACTAGAAGTACCTGCAATCTTTTCTCATATTTTAAATGCCAGTATGAAAAACCAAACATAGCCAAATAGAATGACACAACAGCAGGCAATCCATGCATTAATGAGAAACAATGCTGTCATCATTTCCACCTGGGAGGGATGTCCAGGTAGGGATAGGCATGTGTCTTTGAAACACAAGCACTTCCTAAAAAGGCCAGCACAGGTGTGCAGCTACATTGGCAGTGACCATGACCTTTTAAATTTTGCAACTTCGAAGACCTGAGGGAGCTGGTGTCAACCTTCATATCCAATCCAGCGACTCCCCATTTTGAAAATCCCATTGTTAGGAAGTAGAGTCGGTGAGCAGTTGTCCGTGTAGCCTCTGTTCTTGCTGAGGAGAAGCGTGGGACAGAAGTGTAGGTAAGTGCTGATGGCTCTACCAAGGAAACTCATGCTCCCCGTGTCTGTATTCCATTGTGGGCTCCATGCCCAGCTGCTGAGGCAGGTAGGCAGACAGGCAGACAACAGGTGTTAGAGCAAGAAGTACTGAACCAAAAACATTGCTCCAGCAAAATCTCTGTTTACTGTACACGTGCAGGCTTGTGTACATTCAAGACAAAACTAAAATCACTTTCCTCCACATGATGGCCCTTTCCAAAGTGCAGAAGAATTCTCACTCAACCCATTCTTTATAGAATTCACAATGACATTTGTATCCAAGGTGACTATTCCTCAGGCTTCACATCCCTCACTGTCCCTCCCCACTTGGGTGAGTACCTGCTTCCTTTCTGTCTCATTTGGGTTTCAGCATCAGCAAACTCTGCTTGCCTTTATAAAAACGCATACTTTATAGTGAGATGTCACAGCTGTCTCAAAGGTTCCACTCCCCATTATTTGAATGGGTCCTGTCATTCACACAGCCTCCTTTATAAATCAGGAGCTGCTCTGAGATGATTCAATCAAATAACTCCCCAATATATTGATTACACGCATTTAATACTTTTTGGAAGCTCAAAAAGGTAAGGCACGATTGATGTGGATGTACCAGGTACTACTAGTGGCTCTTTTACTTTATTTCCTCATCACTAAGTCCCATATGATCCGTCACATAAATATTAGCCCGTCTTTCACATTGCTTATATGAAGCACAGAGAAAGAAAGCAAAGGTACTATCTACTACATGTTGGGCTTGGGGTTTTAAAATCTCCTCACTCTAAAGACAGCATTTCTTTCATGACACCATACTGTTTCCTTTTTGAGAGCACCTGGGCGTGTTCATTCTCCTCTCCTTTCCCTGATGCCCCACATCCAATATACAGTTACTTAGACCATGAAGAGTGTTTCAAAACAGCAAGGAGGGCAAGAGGCATGGAATAAAAGGCAAGGCTCCAACATTTTAGCAAATATATAGACATAGCTTAGATACCTTGTAAAGCGAGGAGGAGAACAGTAGAGAGAGATAAAGAAAGCAGAAGGAAAATAATTATTCTCAGGGCACTACAGTGATTTCTATGTACTTTAAATTAAATTTAATGAAAACTAATACTGTTGCTCTAGAAATTTAACATACCCCCCCTTTTTTCACTATTCTAGTCTTGTAGTTCCCAAGAGGAAAGGAAAAACTTTTCAAAGAGTGAAGAATTTTGTTGTGACACTGCTGAGCTGGGAGCAATAGGAATTGAATCAGGGAAAAAACAGGCCTGGTTTTTCAAATGGAGGAGCCAATAATGGAATTATAGAGGATAAGTTTATTGATCTCTGAGACTTTTGGATAATTAGAAGAAAGCTACTCTATTTCTACTTTAACAAACATACTCCATATTTTTGAATATTTTCCAAAACTGTTTAAAGCATATTATATCTGTAATCAATATAATCCTCACTAAATCCTATAGACTGTGTATTATTAACCTATCTTACACAAGCCCAGAGGAGTAGTAGGCCAAAAGTTATATAAACCATGTTTCTTTGCATATTTTTCTCTTCTCTGCAGTACTTCTGAAACATTTCTTAAAGGAGAGATTTAAATTTATTTATTTTGTGCATAATCCTTCAGTCAGTACAGCTTGGCTTCCTTCCCTCTACCCCTCGACAATGCACACAAATGTACCCTTTAGAAGTGTGACCAATGAAATTCTGACTTTCAGACCCAATAAGCTACTTTGATTCCTCATCTTACTTCCCTTCTCTGAAGTGTTTCTTAACGATACAACTTTCCTCTCCATCACATAATCTCTCCTCTTCCCAACTTGCCTCTCACTTTAATAGCTGCTTACCTCAACTCTGTTTTAGCCACTTCTTCTATTTCTGGATAGTTCTTTGCTGTGTCTTTCACATTTTTCCTTGTAAGTTTTATTTAAAAGAACTGCAACAAGCTATAGGAGGTACCAACAGGAAAATATCAGTCACTTAGGAATCTTTAAAGCTACTCCTATCTTCTTTAAGCTCCAGGTTGTTCTGAGATACTCCTTTCTTTCTTGGAGTTAGAAGTAGAAACAAATGCATAAACTCTGCCCTAATGTCTACTGAATTTGTCCCAAAGCTGCTTTTGAAGGCTAAGTTCATTTCCTCCCCAACTAAGAAAGGGATCTAATTCCTTTATTTCTGCCTGCAAATGGATACTTCTCCCAAGAATCACTTCTGCCTGTTTTTGATGCCTTTTTTAAAACAAGCTTCTAATAGCTATGTTGAAAGTAATGGAAAGAGGAAACTGGAGGTTGGGGAAGATAAAAAAGAGAAGCAGCAACATAGGCAATATGTGTATGTGTGAAGCAACATTGGGAAAAAGATATAAAGGAACCTACAGCCTGGGAGTCACGTCCACTCACTGTGGGAGAAACAGGCTGAGGCACATAGCTGAGGCCAAGCCATGCAGGATGTTTTAGTGCTTCTAGGGACAGAGACAGGCTTGGTTATGCTGCATGTTAAGCATGGGATGCTAGGAACTGTGGCCTCTGTACGTGAAAGTCCCCCCTTCAACTCCCTCCATTTAAAAGTAACAGTAAAACCATCATTCTGGGATGTGGAGGCAGGAGAATGGCAAGTTCCAGCCAAGCTAGGGCAATGTAGTATGTGAGTAAAGTCTTGTTTTTTCTGGGGCGTGGGAAGGAAGGGTGGTTGAGGTTGTAGCTCAGTGTAAAGGCCCTACATTCAAAACTCAATACTGCAATCAATCATCAATCAACAAATGTAACAATAAATAAATAACCCATCTTAAGACTGGTGTGACAATAAGTGTAGTTAATAACCTCACTGAAAACTAAAACCACTATTTATTATCCACATCCTTTACTAAAAATTCTTTATTGTTGTATCACTTAACCCTTCACAACAGTCTCATGTAGGAGATACTAGGATTGCAATCCTTTTGTAAAGTTATAAATTTTGTCAAGGGGCCTAGCATCTACCTGACAAGCACAAAGTCATGAGTTTGAGTTCTGATACAAAGAAAATAATAATTTTTTAAAATGTTAACTGCATGGGATAAAGGACATATTCTGAGCTAGCAGCCTACATTGTCAATTTATTTATTTATTTATTTATTTATTTATTTATTATTTTTTTGAGTACCAGGGTTCAAACTCACAACTTCACGCTTGCCAGGCAGGCACTTAGGCAACTGAGCTAAACCCCCAGCATGAAAATAAGCATGTTGTCAGGAAGGAAAGCAGAGCCCAGATTTGAACTAGGGTTATCTGATACTAATAAAGCAATGTTCTTATGCAATGTTATTCCACATCTAAATGTGATTATCTGACATCATCAGTCATCAGGAAAATAAAAACTAAAACCACAACGAGACACTAGTATACACCCAACAGAAGGACTGCAATCGGACTGGCAGCACTGTGCATTTGCACTTTGCTGATGGAAGTAAATACTGTAAACATATTGGAAGAAAATGTGGCAGTTTTCAATAAATATAGATGCACACATTCCCTTTGGCTTCAGCATCATACTTCTATGTATTAACTCAAGAAAAATGAAAAATAAATGTCCACAGATGTCCATAGCAACTCACACAGAGTTGATATAACTCTAAATAAGAAACAGCCTCATTATCAAAAGAATGAAAGAATAAATTGTACTATGTTCTTTTAAATGCATACTACTCACCAGTGCAAAGGGACAAAGTGTAAATATACTCAATGACATACATACAGCACCCAGACATTGCACTAGGAGAAAACACCAGACAGAGCACTTGCCAAATTGTTCCATTTCTTCAAAGTGACAAAAGTGGCAAAACTAACCCATGGGTTGGAAAAAATGGCTGCTGCCTCTGGGTAGGGTGAGAGTGACTGGATCAGAAGAAAAAGGGGAGCTTTAAGTGACATAAATAGTTTAAATATTTATCAATGACGTTTGAGTCACATGGGTGCTTGCATTAATCAAGACTATACAGTGAAAACCAGCGATTTTAGTATGTGTCAATCTTACCTCTAAAAGAATGCAATTAAAAAATTCATAATAAAGTGAAAAAAAGCAAGGAAAGGAGACCTGGATGAAAGAAGTATTGAAGAATGTTAGTATCTATTGAAGCTGGGTGATAAGCATATGGGGGAAACATTCTGTGTATCCTGTGTATACTATTTGGATTTTTTCTTAATGAAAATACTTCTAAAATGTAATTAGCAAATCCTTAATCATCTGTTAAGGTAATTAAAATACAAATAAGTAGTGGCTCTGAGGCGACATTGCTGATCACCAGGGCCCAGTGTAAAGAGCTGGTTTCATCAAGTTGCCTATTCTTTAAGAAACTCTCATGTGTTTTCTGTTCCCTACCATAAAGAATGGAGTATGAGCCTTCAGGGTAGCCTACAAGTTCAAAGACACATGCCTAAGGCCAAAGATACTTATCGAAAGCAACATATAAGCTCTTTTAGATACGAAGTTGGCTTTTGTTACTGCAGTTCTGAAACCACAATATGATCAATATATAATCAAAATTTTAGGAATATTAAACGTGTCAAACATGTGCAGATATTTTTCCTGTCATTATTTCCCAAATAATAGAATATAACATAACATTTACATTGTACCAGGAATTGTAAGTAATCTAGATGTGATTTAAAGGATACTAGAGTGTGCATATTGACTGTATACAAATATACACCCTTTTCCATAATTAACTCGAACATCTACAGTCACTGGTGTCAGTGGAGGAGTCCTGGAACCCATCCCCCATGATTGCTTCATTATGTTCATTATTTAGACTTTCCTTATTAAGGTCATTATTCTATTTTATAGATTAAAATTAATATCAATGCAGTGGCCCTAAACTGGGTGGCTATTAACCAGGACCTATGGAAAACTCACATTTTGGATCCCTTCAGACTGCCCCTAAGCACAGTGTGGGAAGAAGAATCCCATGATGAACTTCAAGGTTCTGAATAGGTACTTGCCTGTTATCACGCCCTCCTCTTCAGCAGGGGCAGAGCCAGTGCATAGGATGGGCTATTGCTAGTTACTGATCACTTGCCTTGGTCTTTTAAAGTGCAAAGAGGACCAAAGGATGGAGGGAGGGGAGAGGACTGGGGGAAGAAAGGGAGGGGAAGGAGCCTGAAAAGGAAGTAAGATGTGTTATGTAGGTGGGCATCATCTCATGATGACTGTAATCATTAGGAACCAAAAACATATTAATAAAAATAAAAAATTATAAAAGAGGTTCACAGGACACTATCCTTAGTGGGTATGACCTAACCAGGTGAATACCTCAAGAGCAGGTGAAGTGTCAGAGGAATACTCTTCTGTTGTTCTCAAAGATGAAGCAAACTAGCAAGTTAAGACAGAGCCAGTGGGGGGATCATATGGCAAGCACCTGAGGGTCACATCTAATCTTTCAGTTTTTTTCCAGTCCACAGCTAATAATAAAACCTGTCCCTAGCCATACACTCCCAAAGATCTGAATTCAGGGGAGGGTGTCTCTCAGTGTAGAGCAGTTGCCTAGCAAGTGAGCAGCCCTAGGTTCAATCCCCAGCACTGAAAAAAAAAAAAAACCCCACAGGATCCTAAAGGAAATCTAAAGCCTCAGTAGGTGCAGCCACACCCATGATTTCAGCCTAATGAGACCCAGAGCAGAGGACCCTCTAACCCGTATCCAGAATTCTGACTCACAAAATGCCTATGACATGGTCCTTCTATGTTGTCTTAAGCCCTAGATTTGTGATCGCTTCTTAGGCAACAATACAAGTTCACACTGCTTTCTTCTTTCTCTCCCTAGTCCTCTCCATGTTCCAGTCATTCTATACATTTCCAGGTTTCCTAATAAAAATATCATTTCCATGGTGTGGGTTTTTGCCCAATTTTGTATTAATACACATTTGCAGTACATAATGATTACACTCCTCATGGTGAGTTGGTGCGTGGACACAACACATCCTAGTTCTTCTGTCATCTCCTTCCCCTCCCCGCCCCACCCTGCCCTCCATGAGGTGGCTTTGCAGAGTGCTCCTTTATCTGGAGTCCCTTTTCTTTTTTTCTGCCTGTTGGATATCACCCATTCTTCAGGACCCAGGTTTTCTCTTCCTCCCCTGAATAGTTTGTTAACTCACCCCAGCCAGAGTTCATCTTCATTCCCATCATTCGCCCTCCTTGCCTCCCTCTCTCTCCCTCTTTTTCTCTCTCCCTCTCTCTCTCTCCCTTCTCTCTCTCTCCCTTGTTACCACATAACTGAGCTAAGAACAGAAATTTCAGACATTCATGTTCGTATCACTTAGAGCTAAGACAGCGCTTGGAACATTAGGAGTCAGTAAGTAGTTAATGGATTAATACTCTTCCTGCTTTTCATTAACATGCTTCTGGAGTTTATTCAATATAATGATATTTATCTTCAGGGCCTCATATAGGTACTGCAGCCAATTAAAAAAAGGCATGTTTCCTGTCTCAGAATAGTAATATTTACAGAGAAACAACGCTAACAAAATAGAATATGATTGATGTCACATAAGGTCTGTGGATGTCTCAGAGACAATGTGATTATAGCTCTCAAGATGAGGTATTCGTTCTGCTACTTTCAAGCTCATGGTGTGTTTCAAGGCAGAACCTCTTTCCATTGTTATCAAGGATGTTTGAACAAGATGGAAGGAAAAAGTGGCAGTGTTTCTTTCAAGTAGATGGAGAGTGAGTGAGCTTTCTCAGCAATCTACTGGTGTGTGTGTGTGTGTGTGTGTGCCAACACTTGCAAGCAGCCATGAAAATGGCAAGAGGGAAAGACAGGACTGTGCAGTGTCAGCTTCCATCTGCGGTCCCATGGATGGCAGGGCCATGAGAGATACTGTGACACAAAACCATGTTTGATGCTTGCTGTAGCGTGTGGTCCGACTCACAGCAGTGGGCTCAGCTGCTGTCGGTGTGAAACCCAAAGAAAACGTCCTTGCCATTGCTGATGTCAACACAGGCATCATGTGGCCACTTTGCACTGAGTCAGACACCCACATCCTGTTGCCTTATGCTCACAGCAGTCCTTCCCTCAAGAGATACATCAAAGAGGATATGTGTATGAGAGTTCTGCAGAAGTCCACCAAATGGGGCCAGACTTACTTCTCCCAATGTGCTTAAAAGCTTGTGCCACAGATCTGTTGAAACGGTTAACTTGACACATTATATCATTTGGCACCAGTTAACAGTTCTGCTCTTTGAAGACATCTCATCTATTTAGTGTGCACCATACAAATAAACTTGCAAAGAATTATACTGCATTTATAATATGAAAATCCACTTAAACTTTAAATCACTTGGACATTTTGTTCTGGTTGGTTCTTTAAGCATACAAAATGTTAGGGATATGGAGCTGTGATTATGTTTGACTTGGTTCCATGTTTTTGAACTTTATCCATTTACTTTACCAGGCTAAAATAATAATCTTATTCCTGGATCAATTTAAGTACTCCTATTGAGATCTTCATTTTGAAATGAAAATTTTTAGCTCTCTGTAAAAGGGTAGAACAGAAAAGGAGGTCAAGATTTATTGGAAATAAACCAAGGATGTGGAGAAACTGACTGTGTTGGCTTTTTTCTTTTAATTCAGCTTGGACTATCCCTTCAGTTCATACTGCTTTGAATCATTTACTGGCTCACTTGATAGTACCCAATTACCTTGGATAAAGGTCACAGAGAAACACCTCCTTTGGCAGTCACCTCATCTGGGACTTTCCAACATTCTCCCCAGTATCTGTTGCCCTCATTATAGTGAGGATAACATGTGTTTTGGCAAAATGTCTCCATGTTCAGAAGAAGAACAACTCCAAAGTTCTTAATTCTATTTTAGGCTTGTACTAAACTTGTGAGCTCACCCTGATCTGACCTGATCTTTGTTAAGCCTGGTCTAATTGGTTTTTTAGGCCTTATTTTGGACAGTCCTAGGAATCTCCCAAGATCAAGAGATAATATTGCCAAGAATTAGAGCTAGAGGGTAAAGATTTCCGTAAAGCCATCAATTTCCAAACATAGTTGTTTCCCCTTACAAGTAAACTGATATGACATCAAGGTGCTCTTAGCAGATGTGCTATATTTCTGTTGTGTATAAGATTTGGTTTTACTTTGGCTTAGTCTGCTTTTGTAATAAAGCACTATCTAGCTAAACAAAATTCCAAAAGTTTGAAAGGTAATCTATGATGAGAAACAGGATGATGAACAGAAAAGCAGATATTCCCTAACTTTTCCATCTTAATCTATATATAAAATAAATGAATGAATGAATGAGTGAATGAATGAGTAAAAACACATCATCATGCACTACATATGAAAGCTCTTTGGAACCATGCTTATCAAACATGAAGAACCATTTTAAAATCTCAAATGGTAGTACTTGTTGCTGTTATCAATTCCTTGCTAAAAATATTCACTTTGGTTTGTAAAGCTGAGTTCGTTTTAATGTATTCTGCCCTTATTATTGCATTAAATGAAGGAAAGTGAATGAAAACAAAATGGTGGTGAATTCTAATCTTTGTAAGTTCAACATGATTGAAACAGAGATAAAATCATTATAGTAAAATAGCATTTGATAGTTACTATACACGTTCAACTATTCACACTTAAAGGAAAGGACGGAGCTAAAGAATAGCATGCAATAAAGGAAGAAGGTAGCCAAAGATTATTCTAGTAGCAGAGATTTAAACACAAACACTGTATTTTTTCATCTGAGACAATGGACTGTTATCTATTGGTTTTCATATTTTGCATCATTGTGCTTATTTTGGAGAGCAAAAAATATATAGAAGAAGGTATTTACAGGATGATTGAAGGATGGACTTTGAGGTCAGACAGATTTGGATTGAAATTCTAGCTCTTCTGTTTAAAGCAAGTTACCAATTATCTTGGAGTGTCAATCTTCATATCCAAAAAATTGCAATCAACAAATTTGTTTTCTTAGAGTTTTTCATAAAAGGCACAGGATAATTCCTTTTTATTTTGAATATGAAAAGTAGTTATGCTAGTATTTGGCCTATAGAGGCTTTCATGAAATGAAAATTACACAAGAAGTTATATATTGTCTATGGCCTAACTATGGGTCGATTTCTGAATACATTTCCAAGATACACTGGGATAAATTTACTAAATCCTGAATAATATGATCCATCTCAGGTTGCTAAACAAAGGGAGTTTAGGCTGCATAAGAAAAAGGAAATTTATCTACTCTTAGCCTCCAAACCAACACCCTGAAGAAAGCTGTCAAGGGCTAGTCACACTCAGCTGAATCCATGACCTACCGTGCTCTCCATCAGCTGACCCAAATGGAAAGAAGAAACAAAGATGAGCTCTGTGCTAACCAGGGTTCTCCAAAAGAAAGAGACTGATACCACATGGACATCCAGGAAGAGAGATTTCCTTGAAGGCATTGGTGTACACACTTGTGGAGGCTGCCCAGTTCTGATTCTGGAGGGTGCATAAGTAGGACAGGACCCAGAGAAGAGCCAATTCTGTCATTCAAGCCAGAAGACCAGGTGCTGTCAGAATTCCATATTTTTCTGGGAGTCGGTCTTATTCTAATGAGGCCTTCCACTGACTGAACGAGTCCTAACCACCACACAGAGTGTAATCTACATTGTTGAATATTAACTGATATAAATGCTAATTTCCACAAAAAAAAATACTTACATAGAAACATTTGAAATAACCTTTGGTCAAATATCTGTGTACCGTGGCCCAGCTCAGGTGACAACCTCACATTTATCACCTCCAACGGGTGCTGATGGGCACAGGGGTCATTATTTCAAGCTTCAAAATAAGGCATAAATATGTTCAATTCCTGAATCTTGATTTATCAGTTCTATGAAAATGCTACAAGCTTTCTAGCGCTACTTAAAACAAGACGATGAGACCCAGAAAATAAAATTATTAGAATTACACTAGGAAGAAACTTTAATAATGGTGCAGTTGGACTACTTAGATTGGACCTGGCATGCATTACATATTCAGTAACTAATAGCACCTTTGCCTGGTGAAAACAGGGTAAGAAGTTTGGGTAAGAGCAAATAAAGACAAGATTAGTCGATGGCTTGCCCTGGTTGGCTCCTGGTACATCTCAAGTTCTGTTTGCTCTAAGAGGTGTCTCTTTTATTGTTGTCAAAATAAAATAAATAAAACACTCCACTTCCATACTTTTTAAAATGCACTTCCACCCAGTTCCTCTTCTTCAGCTTTTCTCTCTTGTCTGCTGCTCACTGCTGTTTTCTTTGGCACATTTTTCATCACAAAGAATTGCCAGGTGCGGGCCAGTGGATGTCACAGGCGTAACAAAGGCGAGGGAAAGCTTTCTGTGCTTCTATTCGTGTAAGCACAAAAATTACTCTTTCTTTCTCAGTAAAGAGGCCAAGTAAGTGGGCCCTGCAATTGAACTTCTTCTCCCCAAGTAAATAGCTTAGATGGGAATGTTGATGAATGTATTTGAACTGAAATGTATTAGTGCAGCTTTCAAAGAGGGACTGACTCCTCTCTCCATATGCTTATCATTAACCCACGAATACAGACACACACTCACGGTTCATCTCGACTGTGGCAGAATATGCTAGGAGTGGCGTTTTCTATCTCAATAAATCAGCAGCTTTCATTTGTATGTTAATCCTCAAACAAACTTTGCAAAGAACCATTTCAAATCCCAATCTATGTCCTCAGAAAAATGGCAAAGTGTGAGTGACAAGTAGAACATAATTTGACTTTAGACTTTACTGTAATTGTATGTGAATATGGACACTGATACTAGATTAGATAGCTCTGTAACCAAGTCACGATTAATTTTAGTAACCAGAGAGCACAAAATAACACTTATGTCATCAGTAACAAAGACTCTGAGAAAATCTTATTAAGATAAAAAAAAAATAGGGTAGCAAAATCTAAATGCGTTGTTAATGTAGTATTGTATTTCCTTGGTCGAAAGAATACCAAATGAGACATGAGTTCCAGTTCCTGATTTACCACTGATTATCAATTGTAGGTCAGTTTTCCCACCTGGACCTAATTATTCATCCTGGAATCAGAATCTTCATCATAGCCAACCAAACAATTGTAAGAGAAAGCATTTTATAAACTTAGTATAGTGGCAAGTCATAGCTGCCAATATTTATTGAGTGTTTATTTAGCTCAGTGGCATAAGTGCCTGCCTTGCAAGCACATGGTCATGAGTTCGATTCCCAGAACCAAAAAAAAAAAAAAAGTACGTGTCAGATACTGGTTTAGCGTTGTGTTTCTCATTTAATTTTCGTAGCGTCACTCTGAAGAGGAAATTGAGGGTCTCAGAGACAAAGCAACTGAACAAGGCTCTACAATGCTAGGTACTCAAAACAGACTTCAAACCCAGCCTTGGCACCTGCAGGAGTCACCTGAAGGTCTACCACTCTCAAGGTTCAAACTTAAAGGATTGCTAAAGTTGGATTGCCAACTTTGACTCACGTAGCACAAGATGTCACTGAAGGAAGTAAATATAAAATTCATGTAGCAAAATAGTAGACACAAGATCTTTCTCCTACTGTTCATGTCAGTGGTTTCCTCTCTGGAAGGAGCCGATGGCCAGGAGAATAACACCATGCAGTATTAACGAAAGTGGGACATGAGACACAGATGGGAAGATTAAAAACCTCAAAACATGTAGATTACAAAAGCAGATGATGGGGCTAGTGGGCAAAGAACATGAAGTATGAGGACAACATATAGTAGCTTCCACAAGTGAGGTTAATTGTTGGTTGGAAATTCCCTTTATTACTCTAGATTAGAAGAAGCAGGAAGTAAGGAAGAGAGCTGCGAGCTTTGGAGTCACACCTGAAATGAAATCATTACTTTAAAAAGATCATAAAGCAAGATATAATCAACCATTCCCTGCTTAGACTAATAAATATGGGCTTTTTTTTTCCTTCCTGGATGTACCTCGTGGAGTTCTTTCAATATTTATCTGCCACTGTAAATACAATGAGCAGTAACATAGATGAGACAGTGCTTGTAAGATTTTCCTGAGAAGTTTCTAAAGAATCTACCTTATAAAAGCTTATCTGTGATGAGCTATTGGCTTTGGGGAGACTGAACTGGCTGAACTCTGTATATTTTGAACAAAAGCTATGGAAACACGTAGGCGATGACCGCTTTCACAGTCTGATGTCACAGGGTGACACAGACTGATACTGAGCCTTAGTCTTCCGCCAAAAGAACTGATTTAGTATCTTGGCCAATTCACAAGAATTGTGACTTGTTGTAAAACACAACAGTCAAAACAGATAAAGAAATAAATATTGGTTTTACCTTGAAAATATGGAGGAAAGGGAATTTGAGCAACCATATCTTCTGTGCAAATGGGAGGGGGAAAGCAGGGTATACAATCTAATTACTTACAGCATAAAAACCCATCTTTTAAAGTTTTTCCCAGCTACAAATAAGGATAAAGTATTTGTATTTCATTATTTATTCATTCAATTTTTAAAATGACGGCTCTCTCATTAGTTCCTCAGGGATGAGTACCCCCCAAAATTGGGCAAAATATGTAATATTCAATACTGTTCCAATTTTACAACTCTATATGAAAATAGTGCTATATTCAGAATTTCCTTC
This sequence comes from Dolichotis patagonum, assembly GCA_004027295.1. Taxonomy (NCBI): domain Eukaryota; kingdom Metazoa; phylum Chordata; class Mammalia; order Rodentia; family Caviidae; genus Dolichotis; species Dolichotis patagonum. The sequence goes on from PVJX010009545.1 coordinate 34,790, forward strand.
CTTTGCAGAATTCTAATTTTTTAAAATTATTTATCACTAGGCTCTGATGACCAGAAACTGGGTTTATGTCAAACTGACCGAAGGCGATAATCTCACATTTTCTGACAGAGGAAAAAAGGAATGTGGTAATCATTAGGACTATTTCACCAAGAACAGCAGAACTATATTTATTACCACCCTCATGGAGAGTCATTCAGTGAGTGGGGTTACTTATTTCTTTGCAGGCTTGACTCTCTGGGGAAGGATTTCTACTTGATCACATCTGTAGTGCCGTCAAAATGGCAGGAGTCTTATTTAATGTGAATGAGAACAGCTATCGTTCATCAAACACCTAGTATGGGCCAGTAATTACATATATTTTCTCATTTAATCTTCATAACATTTTAGGAAGAAATTATTCTGTTCATTATACAAATGGGTAAGTGGAGGGCTTAAGAACTCATATAATTTGCTTAATGGTGGTATCTGCACCCTAAGTGCTACAGTAAACATTCATGTGGTCATAACCTAAAAAGCAGAATGGTTTGATGCTAGAAATATGTTACAGCATAAAAGCTAAAAGCTCATTGTCTTTCACAATGGAATATCTCATTCACTGAAATGCTGACACCCATTTGTGATGTTTTACAGAAAGTAAGAAAGACTTCTGATTGGCCAAGCAGCAATCTGACATTAAAACTTTCAAATACATACTTAGGTATATATTTGGGAAATGGTGTAACCTCAAAATTATGCTTTAAAGAAAAATTTATATCCATGATATTAATAAAGGACTGCCCTTAAACAGAGATGCCTGCATTTATAAATAGTCATTACTCCCTGGATCTGAAAGAGAAATCTCTTAATTGGACTAAATGACCATACAATGGAAAGGACTTACAGAAAGCCACAGACAGGGCACACTGAATATTGGAGTCAGATGTCACACTCCAAACTCTATACCTTTCCCTGGAGATTTGCAGTGAATGGGATACTTTCCTCTGAGAAAAGTAAGGAATTGTAAACATGGAAATAATCTGATCATCAATAAAGCCAAATGCCGTTTTAACATAATGTCTCAGGTAGGTGTGACAAGAAATACATGACAACTTGCATACACTTCTTTCCTACTGGTGAGAACAGCATTGCCCACCACATACCTGCATCTCTTCATTTCTTGCTTTGCTTTCACGGTGTTTGTTTCCTCTTTCTTTTGTGTCAAATCTCTTACTGTGCATTGCTAGTCTTACTGAAGTCACTGGGTGCTTATTGCTTTGGAATATTTTTACCACTAAATAAAGAATTATGAAAGGAAAACATGCTTTCAAAAAAACTCATCATTAATAGTCACATACACACACATACATAAAAAAAAAACAAAAGAAGAGTTTAATCAGAGCTGTATCAAGCTTGAACCTAAACACTAGATCACCTGATAAGGCACTATTTTGCAGTTTTGTCTAATGCTTTTTTAAAAAAGATTAAACATCCATTTTTTATGAATCTTAAGAATGAGTAATTTTACCTTTCGGGGGTAAGGATAACTTAAATAACAAAGCTGTTCAAATGGAAAAAGAACAGGAAAATTTTAACCTTAATCTTACACTGAAAACCGTAAGAACATTTCAATCCACTCCTAGAACATATGTAAAACCTGGCTTAAGGGTATTGTTTAGTATCTTTTACTTCAATGTATCCTTTAATATTTCAATTTATGAAAAGAGCATGTAATATTAAATATCTTAGTGCACAGCTGAGAAATTATTCAGAAATACACTAAGTCCTAGGAGCACAAGAAAAGTGATACCCATTCCTGATGAATAGCATTTTAGAGTCAGTAATTACTTGCAAGGTCTCTTTAAATTCTGAGATACCATTACTATTTTCTTTTTAATCAAAACAAATATACCCTGGTATACCACAGACATCAGGAACCCTCTCCACTGCTCCATGGGACAGTTGCTCTGCAGTTCACATAATGACAGATACATTTCCTTTATGAAACATGTATAGAATGACCACCTTGCTCAAACTGGCTCTGTCTGAATTAATATCTTTCTCTCATCAGGACAATGTCTGCATTTTTGTACTTATCTAATTTGACTATCTTATTTTGATAAAAAGTATAATAAAGTTAACTGAGTCGAATAACTTGGGGGGTTTTTTTCAAATTACATTTCTAATATCTAGAACTTTGAGTCATAAGACTTTGGAGTTACCATCTCCAGTAATAGACAAATAAAGAAATGTGTCCCTTGAAATCTATTCTAAAAGACCTTTGAATAACTAGCACCACAGACTTTAAGCATGCAACCCATATAAGTGGGTGAGTTTGCTCATTTAACTCAATATTCTGTGGAATAGATTCACATCATCAAAGGACTGTGTGTCTTCCCTGCATCCTTTAGAAAGTCAAATGGGTCATTTCACAGTAGCCAGGACCCACCAATGGCCTCCTCAGCAATGAATACCTACCTACCTGTGAGCCAATTTGTCCCAGATTTCTTGGCCTTGATTGTCGATGAGATTATTGAGAAACTGGATTTTTTTTTCTTTTTTGCAATCATCTGGTATTGTGGATGCTTACTTAGCCTGACCCATCCAGTCTTTGAGAGTGAGGTATTTTCAAAGGAATTCACTCTGTGACTCATTCAAGTACTAAAGTACCATCTATGCCATTGCAGCGGTAATCTACTAAATGTCATCTTGGTCTGTGCCTCATCAAGTAAATATCCCCAGTTCCTAGCTGTGATTTCACTGAGATGAGAGAAGGGCAAAGGAAAATTTTTAAATAAAAAAATTTAAACCTTCCTTTCTAATATCTAGGCATAGAGCACAGAGTAATAGAGAATATGGTAATAAGTAAAAGATGTGAATTCTGGGCTTCAGTGTGGCGTAAATTATAAACATAAAAAAACACTCAAATTCCTTATTATCAATTTTAAGGAAGAAAATTACAAGAATTTTAAAATTAAAAAATTAAATTTGAATATTGCCTCTGTCTTGTCTTAGCTTGTCAAACAAAAACAAACTCAACAAGAACCTTGGGGCTGGAAGAATAGCTCAGTGATCGAGCAGATGCCTAGAAATCCCCAGTGACTCAAAATGCATGTTTGTATACTAATTTTTACTTTGGAGATAAGATAAAATATATCTGCAAAAGTTGGTTTGTCAAAGAAATGCAATTATACGTAAGGTCCCAGGGCACTAAAACTGTTAATTTCTTCTTGAGAAAATCTAGAGAAAAATGTTTTGAAGAATTTATAAGTTGTACTCAAGTGTAAGAGGTTGCCATTATTATTTATATACTTAATAACTAATTACTAAATTAGTTAGTTAATAAACAAAAGTTAATAACACAGAAGAATGTTCTTAGCCAAAAAAATCATAATTTATCGCTGGTAATACAGTTTCAGTACATGACATCAATGTTTGATTCATGATTAATGATCTACCTTCACCAGAATATCTGTGAGTAATTCCACATTGGTTTGAATTTCAGAAAATGTCAAATTACACATCTTGTTATTCCCAAGAAGTCACCCTCAGATAAAATAATGCTAGCATTACACTTGTAACAAGTTTTTAATTTTGTTATTTTATTAAAAGATTATCTTGAACATAAACATATGTACATAAATCTAATCATTAAATTTTGTATATTCTGCTGTGAACCCTGGTTAGTGTTACATCATTAAGGGTGGCTTTTGTAAGATCCTTGTTATACTTTTTTGGTCTGATTAGACAGACAGAGAAGCAGGCAACAAGCCAGGTCCTCTTGACAGTCCTGATACCTAGTACAGAAAATGTAGAACGATGCTGACTTATCACCGAGTGTCCAAACCCACCAAATTTTGTACTATTTTTACATAATTTTGATTCATCTTAGATTCAATTGCTCCTAAGCACTCTAGTTCCATTCTTCTCATCTCCAATCACTACAGCCCACAGAAGTTCTGAAAGCTTTCCCTCACTGCAAGCAAGGAGAAACTATAAGATATAAGACTTAATAATGCCTTTCTCCTAGATGTACTGAAAAAACTCTTAAAGATGAAAAAGCCTTCACAACAAATAATAAGCATTTTGCAAAGAAGTTTGTGATAATGAGTATACCTAAGTCTAATTGTGGGATTCCCAATTACAACTCCTCAACATGTGAGATAGCATCCTAAGCATGTCATCTGCCTGAAATGTATCTTATGAAAAATGAAATTGCTGGTGAGTTTATTAAATGTGACTGCCTCTGCTAGATACTGGAAGAGAGACAAAAATGAGTACAAAAGGATCTTATACTCAAGCAAAGACAGATTTTCTAACTTTCAGCTGTTATTCCAGTTACAAAGAGACAGGTAGTGAACCTTCCTTCAGTGAAAGTGTTATCACCACTGCTGTAGTGGAAATATAACAACACGTACAAAGGGTGGAAGTTCACATGGGAAGAACAGAGACAAAACAGTATTTGGACTGCACCTTGGAGAACTGCTAAAATTCTAACAGGACGATTAGGAACGGAGGTAAGATGTGCAAATTCAGTTGACCGAGAGACCCTTTGTCCACATGTACCCTTAAATGGTGTGCACTACTCCCCTCTTCATAAAACTATTTCTTTTTATCCACTGTAAAAAAGACAGTATAAACACATCTCTGGTGGCTAAAATGAAGAAAAAGTGTGTGCTATTTTGATAAAAATTCTTCGGGCTTCAGTTTTCTCATATATGATATAAAGATGGTGAAAGGGTGTTTGAGAATTAAATGAGATCCTAAGCTCATGACCGTATCTGGCATTTGCAAGGCACCTGATAAACCACAACAGTACCAGTTCCAAAAATAACAGCTTGAAATATCAGATTTGCTACACAGAATAATTGTGGGAACATCTGACCATAAGCAAAGCAAATATATTTTCTTTGAGTACAGCTTAGCTGTACTATCTCAACATTTGTTTTAGCCTGCTAGATTTTCTCTAATGAAAATACGAGATTAGGAATCATAACATTCAGTTCTGTGCCCCCTTAGAATCTTAAATGTATGTTCTGACTTCAACCAAGTGACACACATCTTAAAAGATAAGCTATGTCTTCCTGATTCCTGTAACATCTGATCTGACCCATCTAACATTAATCTATGCTGGAATATTCATCCATGGAATTACCTTTCAGTGAAATTTCACTGGAACCAAAAGTGAAAGACTTTGGTTACAAATGTTTATAAACTATAAGCATATCACAAAATGACAATATGTTAAAGAATATTTCTCTGTAAATCGTAACAATATCTAGAATGACAAAGCAAAGTATATAAGCTCAAAATGGCAGGAATTTGATTACTAAACATTCTGTCATCTGTTGTTTAAGATGAAAAAGTATTTTCACTCTGAAATACTTACAAATATGAACCATAGGTCAATTGTTTCATAAGTGTGAAATAAATAAACTAATATGGATTGCTTTTAAACTATTACATCTACATGACAATCAAAAATATTTAGATTTTACCCTAGAAATTAGAAAATACAAATAAAATATAGCAGCTGAGACTAGAAATTACAACTTGAAAATCTTTAGTAAGTGCCATATGTAATACACTTTTTCTTATTAAAAGTACTCTGGGTTGAATAAAAGAAACTTGAAATTCAGTTTGGTATTCTTAAACATGGAAAATAAGAAGGAGGTGCCTAGGACCTTGTCCTTTGGCATCATTTGCTGTCCTGGGGATTACTTGACACACATTTGCAAAGCACCTGAAAAAAAATGGAAAAATGTCTAATATTATTATTGTTCCCATGAGTAAGAGCAGTGATAGTTACCATTATTACAGCATCTTGAATAAATGTGTTTTTTCCCTTTTTTTATTCAATGTTTCAATTCCTCAGATTGGACATTTGCCTTGGAGAGTCTGGTCAAAGGACAGGAAATTACAAAACAAGATAGTGTGTGAGTCATGAGAAAAGAAGGGAAAAACTTATCACAATTTCCTGAAATATAATTTTATTATGAAAATAGAAGAGGAAAAACGTAAGATTGGGTCAGGAAATGTTAATATAAGACTTGGTTTTCACAATGTTTTTTTTTAAACTGTGCATCCCGCTAAGACACACACAAGCATTCCTGTGAACTAATATGGATGCAATACTTACTTAACTTGTTGAAGAATATATTTTTTCCTTTTGCAAGATTATTGCACAACAAAAAGTGAGGAAAGAGGTCATCCTCCACTTTGCTGCTGTTCACACTGAATTACTCCGGAACGTTTACAGAATGGTAAAATTGATGATAGTTTCAATATCATTCATATACAATTTTTTCAAAATGATCATCATTACATTATCACACTGGGTACCCCAAGCCCTGTGGTATCATTTAGGAAGGTGTTTTCATGTAAGAGTTATGGATAGGGAACCAGAAATTTAGAAGTCATTTACCCAATGTAATATGTGCTAGTACCTGAACTCAGGACTCTGCTCCAATTCATCATTGTCAAAGCCTCTGATGAACTTCCAAATAAAATATAAATTCTCTATCCTCATATATGCCTTTGAAAGTTTATGAAAAATACTTTGAATATATAAATAAGAAGGTATATATTAGAATATATATTAGAATATTCTTAAGATTCCTTTTCATGTTCAACAAATAAATTATTTTCTCATTTCACAAAAATTTTCAAACTTTCAGGGTACCCCAAGAATTACTGTCAAGGTTATGCTCAAGTGGAAAATTTATGGATCACAAGGCTCATAAAGCAAAATTACCATTACATGGTCAGTCTGATGTTATTTATCTAAGAGTAAGACAAATATAAACCTCCATGCTGAAATCAAGAGAGCAGAAGCTCCAAATTGGTTTCCTGTGAGAGCGGAGCCACGAACCACACGTATGTGTCTAAACTCTAATGTTCATACTTTAAATGAAATAAAATGCTCTTCCTTGGTCACACTATCCATATCTCAAGGGCTTAGGCACTGGGTACCACAGATACAAAATGTTTCCTCATCGCAGAGAGCTGCGCTGGACAGTTCTGTTCCAGGGCGAGCCGTTCCCATCAACCATCAGCCCACTTGTTCCTCAAGCACTCTAAAGATGAAGTTGTCCTCAGAGAAGTGTGCACGTATGTGTGTGTGTGTCTACAAAATGAACCATGATTCTATTTTCACAACAATACAAGAAAGACAAGCAAGTCACAAATAAACATGGGTACTTATGTGGAAGCCCTTAAGGTTGGAAATAAACCAATCCTTTGTGATGATAGTCTACCCTAAGACCATTTGCATAGTACAGTGTTGTAGTAACAGCTCTGTGGCATAGAAAGAGGCCAAAAGGAGCATCTCTAGTTTCTGGGGTATATAGATAATGATCTCCAGTTAGAGTAGTCAAGGGAGGGACAAGAGAAAGGGCTTTTCCTGTGAGAGAAGCCTTTGCGAGAGGCCCACAGGACGTAAGAGGCACCCTGGGAATATGTTCCAACAGCTCCTTAGGGGCATTTGCTTTTAAGAAACCAGATGGTTGCCTTGGCTGGGAAAGCAAAAACGAAAAAAAAAAAAGAGGAAAAACCCAAGAGAAAGGACTGGTTATTGTTTTTGTCTAACAATCTGCCACAGATGGCCCAGCATTCCCGAACTATAAAAGTAGGTTAGGGACCTGGGGTTTAGCTTAGTGACACACAGCACCTGTCTGGAAAATGCAAGGTCCTGAGTTTGATTCCAGGTATAGCCCCTGCCAAATTAGATTAATCTTAAGAGACCAAGGTTGGGGGAGCTTAGGGGCACTTAGACCGGAATCTTCCATCTGCCACTTCCTGCCTCTGTAGCTTTGGTCACAAGTTTACCTCTGTAAGTCTCAGATGAAATGTTATCCTACTGAAGTCCACCCATGTAAAGGGCATCATGCTTAGGTAGGGCCCCAAAGACTAATACAAAGAACTCACACAAATAGATAATCATCACATAATTTCATGAATGCGATGATGGACATACACATAAGGAAAGCACATGCCTGGGAGGCTTCTAAAGTCAGATGACAACCTGCATGAGGAAGCATCATCTCAGCTAAACTGTGAAGGTTTCAGAGCAGTTGAGAAAGGGCTAAGTGGTTCAGGAGAGAAGAGACCGTGGGTAAAACAAAGGACGAGAATATATGCATCTGAAGAATTTTATTTATATAAAAAGACTCTTCTCAGCATAAAAAGAGAGAGAGATTTATAAAAGAGGAACACCCTGACTGAACAGGTGAAGAGTTAAAGCATATGGAGAAAAAAATATTGACAAAAAAAGAAAAGAAACAAAACAAGTGGTTACAGACACAGTAACCGCTGTCTTTCTGTGCTGCTTCTGCCTTTGCTTCTTGTTCGCCTCTGCACCGGGCAGCTCAGCAGCTGTGCTCACAGACACTTCCCCTTTTTCTCGGGTCACATGGGTTGTACCTATGAGCTCTCAAAGTGAGACACAGTAGGCAAGCCACATCTTCTGGGGCCCAGTCTCAGGGAGCACAACAGCAAACAATGCTCCTCCCACTGATCATTTGCCTGCCAGCTGAACAACCTCCTACCAGGGCCAGAAACTTTGGTCCTCTGCTCTTACAATTAAGAGTGGACAGTGACCCTCATGTGGTGCATTTAGCCATGCTATTAACAAAGATGTTCTCCTTGGATCTAAATCTGAGCCAAAACCTGTAAGGCCTAAGAGTCATCCTTCACCTTTTTCTGATTTGTAGTGCCTCGTGAGAGTGTTGCTTTTCCAATCTAGATCTCTCTCCTTTGGCAGCCCAATATCCCAGAGTGATGTTCAGAGAGTGACAACTTACTCTCTGCCCCCAGAGAAGCTGTCTTGGGGCTCAGAACCCCTTCCTTGAAGGGACTACCTTTTTAAAAACATGGAACCAGACAAAGTGCTCTTGCGAAGAACTATTCTGTGTTGTAATAGCCACGAGAAAATAACTGAAAAATGTTAATTCACTCTATCACCACTTGCTGTTGGAAGTTTCTGATACTACACAACAAAGTAAGACTCTGAGATTAACAACTGTGTGGTTTGAAAGGAAGACACATCTACATTTATCTACATCTCTATCTATCTATATCATTGTACAAAGGTCTATAATTGTTGTCATAACTCCTTTTACTCTTTTTTCCACCATTATTGCCATCAGGAGAAGTTGAGATAGATCAATACATTCATATTTTGGGAGGACAAATGACCTAATATAGATGTTGGCAAACTTCTACCTGGCCATCTGTTTTCATAATTATTTATTACAAGTCCATATTCTTTCATTTATATTTGTCTATGGCTACTATCATGCTCACAAGGTTGAGCAATCACAACATCACAATGGAAACCATATAACTTAAAAAACATAGAGTATTTACTCTCTGATCATTTTCAGGGGAAAAATGGCTTAATGGAAGATAACAGAAACAGACATGGAAACCACTTTGTTCAACACATATCATTTTTTAGTCATTTGGCAAATACTTGTGAAACACTTGCAGGGTACTGAGCTCTGAAGATACAGTGGGAAACAAATCCAATAGAATCCTTTATCTTAAAAAGCTTACAATGTTTTTCTGGTTCACTGAGATGGTTGCTGTTCAAGTCTTTACTCTCACATTAAAAATATGTAGACAAATATGTTAATAGAGCAACAGCCACAGGATGTGGGGTCAACTGGGATTATTGGATAAAACAGGGTAGTCAGTTAAATTCATCAAATATAAGCTAAATTAAAGCTGAAAATCCTAGTGACATGGAATGTGGTAAAATGGTCCTCTCTCCATATGATGTGAAGAACAATGACAAGTGTTCCAAGGACTTAGAAGACTTTTTAGCCCATTTTCTAGGCAAAATTTGGTTGAGATGATGAAGGCAATAGACTGATTTTTAGGATAAATGTATACCTACCATGACATGTATGTGTCAAACTAGTTTAAAATGATGCTACGAGTGACATTCATTCTTTCCCCAGTAATAATCATCTGAAATGGGGGAATCATTAAGAACAAAGGGGGAGCAAACTCTCTCCTTTCTGATAGAAAGGGTACAGAGGATGAAACCAAGTTGAGAAATTCATGAATGTTGAGAAATGTGAGGTGTGTTCATGTGTACACGTATGTACCTCATGCTAACAGCACCTGGCTTAACATACCCAGGCTCTTAGCCTTGTGATGACAAGGAAAGATAAAGAGGAGGAGAAAATCTGATAGAGCCTAAACTTAGCACTCATGTATAGAATTTAGATCCACAGCATTCCCCAGCACCAAATAGAAGCCTGTCCTGCACCATGAGGGCTAGCACTGCACAACCAATCCCCAGAGACAGTGAGACACACAAGAGACATGATGCTTGCTGTCTTCAACACTTGAGAGCATTAATCCTGCTCTTCAAATGAGCAATTATGTGAACTGCAGCAATGGCTATTTAACTCACACACAGAGATACTGTACAAAACCAAACACAGTAAGGGAGATTGTCATGGGTCTTTAAAACCAAAACCTAGGTTCTATTCTCCAAATACCAAGTTGCACCTAAATTTAAAACACAAATGAGAAGTGACCTGTGTTCATGGCACCCAAAGGGATATTCATCAGAACTTCGGCTTGTCACAGTAGTCAACTCCAGATTTCCCTTCCCAAGAAGGATTTTCTTTTTTTGTCACATGTGTTCTCATTCATTGGTCCAGTGCCCTGGCAGAACCAGAGGTTTTAAACTTGTCCAGGAAAGGTTTTCATAATTCATCATGCATACGACTCCTCTTGGCTCCCAGGCCTGCGACCTGATCCAAGTTTATGCTCTTGGACATTCGTGGTTGACAAAAGGATCAGATTTTTGATAAACTAATGTAGAACAAATGCGAAGCACAATTGAGATAGAGCAGAGGAAAGGACAAGGAGCAAGACTACTAAAAGGTGAGGCTCCGGTAAGAGGGGGATGCTGCCCTTGATGGTGCCCTGGGAGAGAAAGGTGTCACTGAACTGACTGAGGCAGGCTGCTCCCTGCAACTCTGAAGAGTATGCCAGGACAGCCAAGAGAGACTTGGAAAGAAGGAATGGTGGGGGACAGGAAAAAGGAAAAAGGAGAGCCTGGGGAGAGGACAAATGTGCCTGCCCACATCATTTTGCAAAACATGGTACCAGCCAGAGAGCACAGGAAGTTCATGTTGACGGCCATCCCCGAAGTAGGCCATCCGTTAACCTTGGCATTGACCGGGCTGGGGCAGGCAGATGGAAAGTGATGCACAGCGCTGCATGGATCCGCGTGATGCTAGAGCGCTTTGAAAGCGCCAATTTATACACAGAGGTAAAATATTCTGAAAGTTTCCCATTTCTACTGTGTTCATAGTGATTTCAGCAGTGAGCCATCTGAATTCAAAATTCAGATTTGCTTTACTTGAAATGTTTCACCTTAGAAAGATGGAGCAGAATCCTAAGAAAGGAATATATTTAGCTATTGTTAAATCTAACTATTCAGTCAGCCTTCTTCTCCTGCTGAATATTCAAATTAGAGAAATGCAAGAGGACAAAGAGAAAAATAAATGCATTTCTGATTAGAAAATGCAAATTAATGCCTGCACCCTGCCTAAATTCCTCCAATAAACCCTTTCAGTTTTCTTTCATTATCATCTAACTAGAAGCCTTATTTACTTTTTGATATTGGTGAGTGGGAGTCACTTTGCAAATTTTCTTATTTTAAAAAATCTATCGAGAATTTTTAAAATGCAAATTAAGGCTACAAAATAATGCACCTCTCACAATAGCAAAGATCCAAAACATTGATAATCCTTTAGATTCACGGAACTGAGACAAATCAATAACTTTTTATAGTCTCGATAGTTTTATACATTGATACCAATGCTTGGAGGAATAACTTGGAAATTTATCCACATTGCAAATCCCTTTGTCTCAATATTCTACATCATTAGTTCTACTCTACAGAGAGATGCCCATACAATTGATCACACATATATCAGCATTAACCTTTATTGTTATTCCATAGCTACAAAGAACTGGAAATATCCACCATTATAGAAGTATGATACTATAAATTGTCAATTATTTCAGTGTATATGGGGGAAAATAAAAAAAATCATGTGATCATTTTTATCTTACATTAATTAACCTATCAATAGATAGGCTACACAAACACATTATAGGATTGTTTATGCAAATAAAACATTTGTGCGGAGTCACAAGAAAGCTTAAGTAGTGGCTCCTTCTAGAAGGCAACAGGTTGAACTTGTCAGAAACGGAGACTTCTACCAATTTTTTAGGGATTACCCTGACTTTTCCTATTGGCAACCAGCCCAACATCTTTCTTTGTTTCTAGAGACCTGTGTTCCTTTAAAATTAAAAAAAAAAATGTCAGTATGTTTACTCAAATATTTGAGATAACATCATTGGTCGCTAGACCAACTGCGACTATGGTTACTTTAGATGCACCATCACGACTGAGTACCCAGTAGAAGCCCTTATCATAAAGATAAGGAGACTGAGTACTGGAGAGGACAAAAACCTTGCCAAAGGTCATTCATTCATGTGCATGTTGGAAATTGGCATGATTCACAGATTTTAATTGCTTATCTAGGCTGCATGGTAATAGAACACTCAGAGAATTAAACATGCACTTAATTTGAAATTGTTATTGCAGCATAAATTTATTATTAATACCAGAAAATCAGGAAGGTTTTTTTTTCTTTCTACTTCAAGACTTATCTTGTCTGAAAAGTAGCATTATTTATGACACTTTATGTTACTCCAATATTAGAAAAATTGATCTCATTCTGTCTTGATTGCAGGGAAACAGTTCCTGAGAACATTGTGTTTAGGAGGCTTTAATTGCCTTAATTGCTTGCATCATCACTCAGATAGGATGATTCTGTAGCAGAGTTAAATGACTTAATAAAAGAACACAACAAGTCATGTTATTTCTGGGTAGAGTTCAGTATAAATTGGAACGCAGAAGTAATTTTTTAAATTATCCTTTTGTGTTCAATTCTAGGAAAGTGTCTAAAATGTTTTAAATTCTATAGGGAAAATACAAAAAACTTAAGCTTTTAATTGTTCCACAAATTGGGGCTGGGGATTTAGCTCAGTGGCTTAAGCGCCTGCCTGGCAAGCGTGAGGTCATGAGTTCAATCCCTGGTGCCAAAAAAAAAAAAAAAAAAATTGTTCCACAAATTAATGCCCGAGCAAGTCTAATTATAGGCCTTTCGAAAAGGCCATTTTACTGCTAGAAATTATTTGTGTGTCTCAACTTTTCAATCAGTTGAGAAAAAGGTAAGCCACCGACCCTGCTCTCGCCATTGTTGTGCAGGCAAGAAACCACAGCTCTTCGCTTTCCCTTTGAAGAAGTTGGGGAACCGCAGGCTGCCACCGACTGCTTTCAGGCAAAATCCCAAAATTTCCGCTGCAGTTGTCCCAGCTTCGAACTCTCACATAACTGCTCCATGAAGCTTGTGTCATAAGCAAACTCTCAGTTGGCAAGAGAAGTGTGGAATACACAGGAAGGACTTTAACCTTTTCTAACTCCATGGGGCATTTTCCATCAAATATCCCCTAGTCTAAACATGGCTCAAGCTAGGAGTAAGAGAAAACACACACACACACACACACACACATCAAAGTTTGGAAACTCCATAGTGAATTCATAACACACTTAGATGTACACAGAGATCTGAAAGTCATTTTCTAGTGCTTGCCTTCATGTGTTTGAATCACCCATTCTAAAAATATAAGAAATGTCTCTGGTTCTGGTCTGCTGCTGTTTTTCTGTCTTTTTAGAGAAAACATCAGTGCTAGTGAACTTTTGAAATTTCAACATAAACAACGGAAACAAAGCTAGATTCCAACTTCAGCAATCATAACTTATAATTTCCTTCCCTTCATATGGGGAGAATTTAGTCACCACCCTGGGAGAATCCATTATTGTACTGTTGTTTTGTTTTTAAAAATTATTGTCTCTATTTAATTGTTTTAGCCATTTGTTTTCTCACATGAGGAAATGATTCACTCAAAAATGAGCTTTTCTTGGTGTACTTGGGACAGCCTCTTTAAGTTCTTCAGAATATTAAATGCTCATCTTTTATTTTCCTTGCATGGACTCAATAAATATGGTGGCCCTTTGCTTGAGCAGGACAGCACAGCATTTTCTTATTTATCCAAAAATATTTTCAAAAGCCAACTTTTAGAGTTTGTTTCTGAACCCTTGAATACTATTTTCCTAATTCATCATGTTGCTTGCTATTTGCGTAGTCACTTGACAGTTTATGATAAATGGAAATGAAAAGATTGCTTACACTGCCATTTCTCACAAGATTCACCTTCTTATATGACACTGGGCAGTTGTCTGCTGAGTGCTCCTTAAATTAGTCCCAACTTTTTGGAAAGACATGAGGCTATCCTGGGAGTCTGCTCATCCTACATAGCAACCACAATCCTCCCCTGCTCTGCTTGCATTCCATGTTGATGTCACGAAGATGACTTTTTGGGAGAAAATGATCATGGAACCCTCTATTTAAATCTGTACAGCTAAAAGCACAAGAATCCACTCTATCTAAAACTTCTGAGTCACTAAATTAGCACTTCTTTTATCACTTCTTCCCTGGTCTCTTATGACTTCCATAGAGTATTCCAAACTTTATAGAGTGCATTCATCGACATCCAAAGAACTCTACTGGAATGGGCTGAATCATATTCGCTATAAAATTCTAAGGCTGAAGTCCTAATTCTTCAGTACTTCAGGATGTGAGTGTATTTTAGAAGTAAGTCTTTTGAGGTGTAGTAGTTATAAATGAGGTGATAACTGTGAGCCTAAGCCAATACAACTGGGTCCGTATAAAAAAATCAGAACAAAGGTGTGCACAGTGAGAAGACCACATGAATATATTAGGGAAAGATAGTCATATATGCATAAGCCAAGGAAAAGAACCTCAGAAGAAATCAACCTTGGGAACACCTTTGTCTAAGATTTCTAGCATCCAGAGTCATGGAAAATTAATTTCTGTTGTTTAAATAATCTGAGCTGTGTTATTTTGCTATGCCAATTCTAGTAAGGTAATGTCTCTAATGAGATATTTTGGAAAGTGTTTAGAAGCAAAGAGAAAGCATGGGTAAAAGGTAAGACTTGGAGAGGAAAGCTAACGATTCTGCAGGAGTTGGCTATAGAGTGTTCTCCATAGGCCCCTGAACTGGAAGTTTGTCACGGGGTGGGGGGGCAACTAACGGTGGCAGAAACTTTAGGAGACAGGGCCTGTGGGAGGCAGTTGGTCCCCGGACACAGGTCCTTCTTGAGGGTACTGGTACCATGGCCCCTTCCTCTTTCTTTGCTTCTTGATGTGAACACTGTGAAATGACAAGCCTCCTTTGCTGCATACGCTTGGCATGAAGTACTGATAAGACACTGGCCCAAAATAACGTGACCAGACAAGCATGGGCTGCAAACTCTGAATCTGTGAGCCAAAAAAAGTTCCTTCTTTATATATGAAAGAAGCTCAAGGTTTTTGTCATAGTGCTGGGAAACTGACAGAGATTATGAACATTCTTAAAGATATGGAAGAAAATTCACATTTCATCCTGAGATGGAAGGAGATGATGGAATTCGGCAGCAAAGACAAACTTTTGGGAGGGTAATACTTCAGCAGTTTGAACAGAAAGGTAACAATGTACAGTAGATTAAAAGGTAAGTGAGTGACAATAGGACACAAGGATGAAAGATGATTACTTATGACTTCTCTTACAACAATCTATGAAATCCGATTTTGTACTTAATCTGAATAAGTGATATAACTTTAATTTCTTTATCTAAAATAATTTTGAATTTTCATTGGAAAATGAGCCAGCAACTCCCTGATTAATGACTTACACATCTTACCTAAATGTAAACATCTTTTCTCTGACAACATTGACTACTCACAGGAAAAAATTTATACTTTCCTCACACATTTCATCTAGGATAATCTAAAAATATATATTCCTTGGAGAGTGATATTTATAGACTTATATCCTTATGCCATAGAGACACAGAAATTTAAGAAATAGGTCGCAAGGCATTCAGTGACATTAGTTTTGCATGCTTAGTCATTGATATTTCACAAGTGTATGTTAAAATTCTATTTGTGCTACCCTGTGAATTTTGTTTCTCACATTAGAATTCTCCAGTGCATACATAAACACTTAAATGGGTCATAATGATGACCAGAAATGATCTTTCGCTTGCTAGTAAAATCTTGGAAGATTACATACTATATTTCATAAATAAGGCTTTTTCTTTCAGCTCACTTAGCTGAGAGTAATTATAATACAATTGGGATTTTATTGAAAACTTGCAATGATAGCCAGAATTAATCTCCAAGTTTTCCTGAAACACTGTCAGAATACATTAGAATTTTACCATTCTGTTATTGGTTGGTTCCTTTAGACTTCTAAATATAATTCAGTGAGATAACATACAAAGTGCTTAGCATTATATCTAGAAGTTGTGACATTCAAACTTAGTGGGTATTCAGAACTAGACAGCAAATGAATTACTGAATGAGTACATCAATGTATCATAGTTAGGACAGGAAGGCAGCTGGTTATCAAAAGAAGACTGGAACCACATCTTAGAAAATTATTCAGAACGCAGCCAGACATTTGCTCTATTTCTGCTTTATTTTTCTCCTTCTCCACTAACTGGCCTTTTATGTTGCTTCATTCGCATAATTGTCCCATTTCCTCTGAGTTTAAATCTTTGTAATAAATTAACATGTCATTATTCACCCACCCCTCAGAGGCTGTCTCATTGCCACTTCTGAATCTCTAGGATGATCTGATTGGTTTAGCCTAAAGCTCCAGTTAGCTTTCAGTAGGAAGATAGGTGTATGCCTAATAAGCATATTTCCTGACTGTACTCTCTAGCTCTTCCTATAAATAGAAAGCCAGGTCCCAGGGAGAAACAAAATATATTAAGTTGGGTGGATAGTGCAAAAGTGTTTTTTAATCAGTGGAGGAACAATGATATTTTTCTGACAGAAAAATAAATGAAAAGGCATCCTACCAACACACAAAAGAAAGATGAAAAGATAATAACTTTAAATTGAAATGGAAGAGAAATTTGGAATCACTACCCATAACAGAACCATTCATAATTTAGTCTCTCTGCTCATGATTCCAAGCAAACTTTGCTTAAGCATTGCCAAGTATTTCCAAATGTATGTGTTTCAGATTAACTGTATTTTGAAAATTCTATTATATTCATCTTAATAAGATATGTAAATTAGTTACAAATTTGTAGGACTTATTTATATAAGTGGTAGGAAATATTAGATTCAACCTATGATTATCTTCACATTTTGTTACTTCCTGTACACTTATAACTCCGGTAGCACAAAAATCCATCTCAGAATATATTATTTTGACACTCTTTCATCATTGAATGGAAAGTAGTTTATTTTAAAAAGAAAGAAAAGCAGCTAAAGTTAGGTTTTTGCTGAAGTAGATCAGATCCTCTAAGCTACAAGCTGAAATTTGGGGAAAAGAATTCAACCTGCTGACTTTTATCCGCCTCTCTTTTGGACAAGATGGCTCTGGGTAATTTGGACCTCTGGCTATGAAACACAAACCTGTCTATCTGTATTATTGATAAACACTTGATGGGATGAGTCAACAGTGATCTTGGTTTCTTTGCAAAAGGACCAAAAGAAAATTTTTTGAGATGGAAAACATCAGATAACAGAAATATGATAGCAGCAAAAATTTTTAGGTGACTTGTGATGTACTAGGCATTGGATCAAGTACCTTTAGTGATTCATTTGAGTTAATATTTACAATCCACTTATGACATATATAGAATCATCACCCTATTTTAAAGTTGAAGACATCAAGGTTTGAAGAATTTAAAATCATAGCAACTAAAATTAGAATGAAACCAAAGTTTCTGTAGACTAGAACGTCCACTTGTCTTCATCTATCACGTGGATGATTACTTTCCAGTCAGAGTGGACTAGCCATGGGTGGAAGCCCTTCCCTCTCTGAGTTGAACAAAGTAAATTCATTTCAGTAGAAGATGAAAATGTCTTGGAGGTTGAAAAAACTTTATATGCATTTATTCCCTAGTTAATATAATGCATAAACACCATCTATTACTTGTATTTTAGCTGCTTCAAAATGTTCTGAGCCCAAGAGTTGGGAATTTTTATTCATGAATAGGGAGAAAAGCTGTGTGTGCAGGGGTTATGCCAACATGATAATTAATTCTCTGCAGGAAACATCAAGAAGCTTCTCCATCAGAGAGGGAGAGTGTCCTAACCTTTCAAATTAGTTTTCTTCAAAAGCAGCTGATTACCCGGATGGAAATTTAGTTACAACTTCCAACCTTCCAACTTCCATAAAACCTACCTGTGACCCCTGCCCATGGTGAAGTCACTGTACAACATTTTTTTTGCTTTATTTTGGGTAGAAATGCATACATTTCTCCTTAATATTTCAGGCACATATGTTTATTTTCCCAGTGATATCAATAACATTTCCCCACCTCCTACAGTAGTATGTGAATGGGAACAAAGAGCAGACAGAATCTCCCAGGAGCACATGAAATATTTGACAAGGGAAACAAGGTCAAAGACATTTTCATGGGAGAGAGCAAATGGTTTACTTATTCCACTTGACGTTAGCAGTTAGAACCAAAATCTGAAAACACAAATTCTTTTAACCCAACACAATGGTCTTCATCAAGAGCATTCTTGTTTTGTCTCAAACCACAATAAAAAAAACACTCCTTATAAGCCTTCTCCATGTGCATTTTTTCCTAGGTAAGTATATAGAATCATTATTGGAAAATGTGGTCAGATTGTATTTCTTAATCCAAATTGGAAGTGAATTTGAATTTAACTACTAGCTTTTTAGTTTTGCCTCATTTCTGCCTCATTTTTTAGGGATAGCTTTTGAATGACAATAGACATCTTTTATTCTCTCTTCTTGAAAGTAACACTGCACCTTGCCTTATAAAATGCAGAAACATTCTGCTGTGAAGGTCCCTTTACCCCTGTTGCCCTTCTTTGACACTGTGATTGTCATATGCATTATGACTTTGTACGATACTCATAAAAAACACAACTTTTCCTTTAAACGGTCACACATATTTTAAAGGAAACAAGAGAAAAAATTATCTTTTATGTTGATCTAGGGCTTTTCTCACATTCTTTCATTTTTCCTGAGAATCTGAGTTTATATGTATTATTTCTCCTGATACTTAAAATTCCCTTTAGCAACCAACACAGTATATACATGTATGAAAAAAATCCCTTTAGCATTGGTGCTGATTAATTGTTTTTATTTCTCTTGTCTGAAATACCCTTCTTGAAGGATATTTGGATTCTTTTCTTGCAGGATATAGAATTCTCAGGTGAAGTTTTGTTCTTTCAGCATTGTAAATGTGTCGTACTTCCTTCTGGTGTTCTTAGTGTATCTTAGCAAATTAATGGCATTTGGTCATCATTTCACACTATATGGCACTTTTGCTTAGCTGCTTTGGGATTTTTTTTCTCCACTTTTTTCTAGTAAATTGACTTCCTGTGCACTGAAGCACTCACTGCCTTTTGGAAACCCCAAGCTTCTTACATATAAAAATTTACATCATTCACTAAATTGGTAAAATTTTTTGACCACTCTATTTTAGATATATCAACTGCCCATTCTTTATGCATTTTCTTCTGAAACTACAATTACATAGATGGTATATTTTCACATTGCTCCACAAGCACTGAGAACCATTTGTAAGTTGACTCTCAGATTGGGTAACATATTAATTTGCAATAAAGTTTACTAACTTCTTTGTTGTCTTTATTCTTCTGTATCTGAGCACATGAAGTTTCCAACTTCATGTTTTCAGGCACAGAATTTATATGATTCTGTGATAGTTTCCATTTCTCCAAATAGGTTTCTATTTTTCTTTTCTTATGAGTGTTTTTCCTTACTTTATTGGACCTAGTAACAACAGCTGCTTTCCACTACATCAGTTAATTCTGACATCTGATTACCCTTGGTATTGTCCTTAGTTGATAACCTTTTCCCTTGAGACTGGTTTATATGTTTCTCAAGTTTGTGTATATCATGTAATTTTAAACCATGTCCTGGGCATGCTGACTAAAACTAGAATGGTTTTGTTCTCATTTTAACAAGCAATTAATTTTGTTGGCTTCAAACTGTAAATTCTGTCTTTTGAAAGACAACTGTTGATCAGTGTATTTGTTTGTCTTCTTCTTAGGCGGCTTAAAGCTTGCCCCACAAATGTATGATACAAGAGTTGGTTTGAACTTTGGGCAGAATTTATATAAACTCGTGTATCTGGCTCTACACTTTCTTGGATCACTCTATCACTTCCTAGCTGGTGTGATTCTCCTGATCTCTGGCTTCTAAGTCTTCAGCTCAGAAAGACTCTTGTCAGCTATAAATATCCCTATGCCATTCCATTCACCCAGGTATCAATTCATCTTTAAAATTACCAGATTCTCTCCACTCTTCTGTGCTGTATTTCTTAAAATCTGTCTGAAATTATAATTATTATCTATAGAAAGATTGGTTTAGTAATAAATTACTCTGTCAGTCAAGCATGGTGCTGCACACCTGTAATCCCAGCACTTGGGAGGCTGTAGCAGGAGGATCACTGTATGTTCAAGACCATCCCAGGCTACAAAATATGCTCAAGGCCAGCCTGAACTGCATAGTGAGATCCTGTCTCAAACAGCCAAAAAACAACAAAAGAAAGAAAGAAAGTACTTTGTCATAAGCAAAAGTCAAACTGTATACTGTGAAATGTAGGTATTGACTGCTTTATTATTTCTTTCTCTTCCTGTTCCTGTTTTTTAAACTACTTGCTCAATTTTACTACTGAAAAAGAAACTTTGAAGAACATGGTTTGTTTCAGGATTCTTTGGGTTTCCTGTTATTTTATTTTTTATGAAATAGGTACTTCTTCTCCTTTTCAAACATCTGAGGGGAATCTACTGAGAAGTTGAGGTATCTAGAAATATTTTAACCAAAGGAATAAATACCTTTCAACAAGGCAGGGTAGGAGATACTTCCAAATATATTGATGCTAAATCAAAGGATAGAGAAGTGATAAATACGGGCAAAGTACACCAAGAGGAAACTGTACAGAACTCAAACTAGATTTTAATTACCCCAAGAAGATATGATTCCCCATATTAACAAAACACAAACAACACTGAAAGATGTGAAAGTATCACTTATCACAGAGGAGAGAGAAGCTATTACAGAAATTTTTCAAGGAACATGGTAAAATTGGCCAAAAAAAGACAGAGGTTGTTTAAAATAGTGCTGCTATGTAATAACAGAAACCAATTTTATAAAGTTTCCAACCTCTGAAATTGAAATGGAAGATCCTCTATATGAAATTGGGCAAGTATCTTGAAAGGTATTGAGAAAGAATAGTAAGATTTTAGACATATTTCAAGAAATGTTCTTTCTCTCAGATATTATTTTCATAGTCCATTATTACAATTGGTTATTATGATAGAAAAAAAAAGTCAAGTATTTTGAGCATCCACAGGAGCTTTGAAAACTTTGAGTCCCCAAGTGAGCTACAGGAGCTTCTTTTATTTTAAATTTTATTTAAAGATTAAAAAAACAAACAAACAAAACAGAATAAAGGATAGCAACAATAAAGAATTCCAAGGAAAAAGGGAAAAGAACCAAAAAAAACCACTAAGAAATCATTACTAGACAAATTACATACTGACATCTTGGAAATAGTTGTTCAAATTACATAATTAAAACATACTAAGTAGACATTCAAACAGTGACACTGTTAACAGTTCTGCTCCATGATCTGACAAAAACAGCAATATGGTCATCCATCTTACACACTCAAACATACATGCCATTATACCAAAAGGGTAAAATTAAACACAACAAAACAGAACAAAGTGGGTCACAAGAAAACAATGTAAGAGATACAAATTTCAAAGCTAGACAATCGGAGATATTCACTCTCTATCATATTGACTCTTGTTTTCTTCCTAATAGTTGTCTATATTGTCACATACAGGGAATTCACATGAAACAACATAGTATGGAACTGATCTAAGCAGTACAAGGAGGACGTTTCAGGTCTTCAAGACCAGACAATAGGGAAGCCAAGAATGGCTGTCATAGTGTCTCTCATTGTCTTCAAAACAGCTGTCCATACCTTCATGTGTGCTTAACTTAAAACAAAACAAGCTAAAATCACTTTGAACAAAGAATGATAGTATTGCTGGATTTCACATTGTGACATTACAGAGTCAGCACTGAATACTGTAGTGTCTCTTTTTCTTCAAAGTAGCTGTTCATTTCCACATGCATAATATAGTTGGTTCTCATAAACTGTTTATAAGCTCTACACATGCATGAGTTTCTACATGTATATCTATCCTTTCTATATTAGAGGGAAAAACAAAACAAAGCAAGACAAAACAAAACAATTCCTAGAAAAGCATGAAGCAAAAAGTCATATAAAACCACAATACAAGGTGATCTACAATGGTTACCATGATGTCTCAGCAGTATATAACAACATTAATAAAAACAAAGCACTGGAGATATTATAAGACTTCAAGAACAGGCAATAATCAAACCAGAGTGGGTATCTTAGTGAATCTTGTCATCTTCAGCATAGTTACCTATACTCTTAGACTTGATGCTATCAATCATAACAGATTTGAATAAAATCAGTCAATACAAGATAGCACTCTAACAAACCAGATTCTAATAAGATCAGTCATAATAAGACAGTATAAGTTATACAGGGCTTCTGGTTACGTTGATAGGAAATTAAGGATGATTACCATATTATGTCCTCTTATTTTGGGGATAGCTGATCTTGTCCTCAAGTCTAGTGTAAGTAGACAAACTGGAACAGCATGTAATCCATCCAAACAGAGGGATGAAAATAATGTGGATTTTAAATCTTGTTACCCTAATAACAATATCCTCTGCTTTACTTTTTTAGACAATTCCTCCCCTTTCACTCCCATAGAGTGCAGTGCTTATTTTGGGTCCCACTGCCTCCTTATATAGAGCATCTCAATGGACCCTATCTCTTGATCTACTCTGCCTGTGTTTCTCTCTGTTAGTATTTCGAAACCCTCTATACTAGAGATTATAGCCAATCTTCCTCTGCCTCATTTCTGCTATTCTGTTTTTCTGCCATTGGTAGTCTATTTTTCTCTTCCACTCCACTGTCTGCCCTGTTCACTGAGGCCTCTCTGCCACTGTTCCTGAAATGTTCGTATTCTTTTTCTCTCTTTCTAAAATGTCCTTTAGTATTTTTTGTAGGGTTGCATTGGTGGTCACAAATTCTCCAAGCTCCTCTTTGTCATGGAAGCATCTTGTTTCTCCATTAATTTCTAGAGAGAGTTTTGCAGGATACATCAATCTGGGCTGGAGGCTGTTCTCTTACAGGGCTTGAATTACTTCACTCCAAGCTCTTCTTGACTTGATGGTCTGTGTTGAGAAGTCTGCCATGATTTTGATGGGTTTTCCTTTATAGGTGATCTGTTTCTTTTCTCTGATGGCTTTTAATATTCTGTTCTTATATTGAATTTCTGGGATCTTGATTATTACGTATCTGGGTGTATCTCTGTTTGGGTTGTAGGTAGCTGGAGTTCTGTATGATTCATACGTCTGCATATCATTTCCTTTTTCTATGTTTGAGAAGTTTTCCTTAATAATTTCTGTGAATAGCCTTTGCAGTTCTTCTGTTTTGACTCCTGCTTCTTCATTCACATGCTTTATTCTTAAGTTATAGATCCTCTTGTTGTCCTCTAGCCTTTGTATTGTTACTGCCTGCTCCCTTGCTATTTTTAAGAGATCTTTCCTTTCATGATCACACATTGCAAGCCTGTGTTCAATTTTTGATAGTCTATCTTTGGTTTCTTTCGAGGAGTTTTGCCAACTTTCTATGGAGTCTTTAGTTTGCTGGTAATCTCTTTGAATCTGCTTCATGAATTCTAGGGTTTTTTTATATTCTTCATGGAACGTTTCTCTCCTTTTGTGTTCCTCCATTCTTCTGTTTGTGTCTTCTTGAGAGATGCCCAGCCTTTCTTTTATTAATCTACTTATCTCTTGTTTAACTTGAATTAATATTTCAGTTTTGATCTTGTTTACGAGGTCCCGAAGATATCTCTTTATGTCCACTGATGCTGTGTTTGATGTTTCATGTTTGCTGCCCTCAGTCTCTTTTATATTTACCTCTCCGGGATCAATATTCTCATGGTTGGGGGCTGGGGGATTTTTCTTATTTCTCCCTCTCGTCATGTTTTTGGTTCCTTCCATACAAGTGTATAGTGTAATTCCCAGCCCCTTTTCTTGTTGGTTAGGGTTCTTCTGGAGCACATAGGCTAGGGGCTTCTGCCCTCTGCTATCAGAGAGTGAAGTGCAAGCAAGGGTAGTATATGCTGGCTCCTCCCCTCTGGGACAGTCAACCTTTGCAGACCTTCACTGCATCAGTGTGCGCCCCCCTCAGGGAACCAATTGATTTGTGACTACCCACTGGGTCCCAGCCCAGTCCAAGCAGATTCTACCAATCTGCTCTGCGAGGGGAGCAACCAACTGAAGCTGCTTCATTACAGAGCCAGGGCTTTCCTGCCCAACTCCAGTATGTTGTCTAGTTGGTTGCCTCTTTCCCACGGGAGGGTTCCATTCCCATCACTTACCACATGTTGATGCGGGTCCCTGACCTCTGACCTCAGTGCAGCTGCAGCACGAATTCACAGTGCCTCTGGGTGGGTCGTGTGCAGGGCCGGTTCCTGGTGAGCTGCATGCAGGGCTGTTCAGCTCCACGCTCGGGCTGCTCAAGCCAGTCACTTGGGCGCAGGTTTGGTGGCTCAAGTGGATCTTGGGC
Source organism: Dolichotis patagonum (assembly GCA_004027295.1). Taxonomy (NCBI): domain Eukaryota; kingdom Metazoa; phylum Chordata; class Mammalia; order Rodentia; family Caviidae; genus Dolichotis; species Dolichotis patagonum. The sequence continues at coordinate 59,637 of PVJX010009545.1, forward strand.
ACGAATTCAGGTGCCTCGGCAAGAGTGCTGTGCTTGCCGATCTTAGCTTCTCTAATGGTATCCCCGGGACCTCATATTCGAGCAGTTTCTTTCCCTTCAGTTTCTGTCTGGGTTGAGAGGGTTCATCTCCCTCAACCCAGTTCTCTCCAGGGTATTCTACTCTAGCATTTGAGCTGTCTCTCTCAGAGAGGCTCCATATCCTGCTACCTCTAGGTCTGCCATCTTTTCTGTGTCCAGGAGCTTCTTTAGGAGACTGATTCATTGGTGCAAATGTAGACTGGTAAAACCACTGTGGAAATCAGTGTGGAGATTCCTCACAAAACTAGGATTAGAGGTTCCATTCAATGCAGCTATTTCCCTTCTGTGTATTTTCTAAGAACTGAGAACATCATATCTCAGGGATATATATACAGCCATGTGTATAGCTGCACAATTTGTAATAGCCAGATCTTGGAAACAAATGAAATGCCTATCAACTGGAAAATAGATAAAAAAAATGTGGTATTTTTATTTTTTATTTTTATTTTAAAGAGAATAAACAAAAGAAGACAGAACAAAAGAGATCAGAACAGAATGATATAAGCCACACAGCACTTTATAACAAGACAACCGGACATTAACAGTAGCTACCATACTCTTTCTTTGTAATAGTTGAGCATGGCTTCACATACAATAATATCAAACATAACAAAATAGTATAAAACCATTCAAGAGAATGAAAGAATTACAGAGTATTCTGAACCAAATAACAGAAAATGAACAATGGCTACTATAATATCATTTTCCATTAAAAAATGTGTTTATACTATCACATATATTAAAACCCAATAAGACACAACATGATAGAACCAATGGTAATAGAAGAACAAAAGCATGGTAGGACTTCAAAGCAAGACAATATTAAATAAGAAATAATGTTTTGTTTTCTTCAAAATAGCTGTTCATACCATCACACATAATAAAATCAAACAAAACAGAATAAAACCAT
>PVJX010009546.1:0-60628 GCA_004027295.1 Dolichotis patagonum
CTTTATACTATTGTGTTATGTTTGATATTATTGTAATTGAAACTATGCTCAACTATAGCAGAGTAAGAGATATGGTGTTAGATACTGTTGATGTCCAGTTGACTTAATGTAAAGTACTGTGTTGCCTATGTTGTCCTCTTCTGATCTGCTCTGTACTGCCCCCTTTTGTTTTATTCTCTTTTAAATTAAAAAAAAAAAGGATACTTTCAGAGCAAGACAAATGCTAACTCTAAAGAGGTTCAAAGTGTTACTCTAAGCCAAACCATATCATTCTTGTACTATAGCTGTGCAACTAATTTTTGGACCAAAGTACAGGGTCTTATCTTTATCACTGTTTCAACTTTACTAAATCATGCCCTTTAGGAAAAAAAGTATGGGCTAGATGCAAGGACAGCTAAATTTAGTGGTGACAGTTTTAGGGCCACCAAAGCCAGAGCCTGAGAAATGTATCTGGGACTCATGTAGCTAGGTGGTGACAGTGTCATTAATCAGGTGTTCTTGCATGAATACTCTCAGGTGGCCCAGCACTCTCCACCCTCTGTATAATCCTATCTTCCAGCCCTCCAAACATATCAAGAGCAGAAATGAGGTTAGGGTTTGCATCAGTGCCTGCAATCTCACTTCTTCCCTTATGCTCAGTGCCCACAAACTATGACTGTTTCTGATTTTCTGCCATATCCTCCTTCTTCACGGTCCTTGGAAACATGATGTGGGATGACCCTTCTCCTTCTTTGTCCACTCATTTCTCCAGGATGCAGCCTGCCCATGGTGGAGGTTCCAGACGCTTGGATCAGCTCATCTCTGTCAGACAGACGCATCCTCCCTGCCTGGCCTCACTCACATTTATTCTGCCACCTGCAGTCCATGGCATGCCCTTCTTAATGGAGAAAATAAAGCTCAGAAGCAAGCAGCTGAGGAGTTTACTTGCTCAGTGTCATTCCTAACACATCAATTTTAGCTTTAAACATCCTATGGAGCTAATTATGCATCTGCCTCACTGACACTTGTTTTCTATAAGGAATACAAAGTTATGTAAGCCACTCAGAAATCCTAAGAGGCTTATGAGAGATGCCTTTAGCTTTCTTCCATCACCTATATCAGGACTAGTGCCATTCTTGGCAGGAATTTCTATACCACTTTGGGAGTCCTGCTAAAATTAGAGAGGGATCTTTGGTAACAAAACCAGAGGCAGGGTGGGAAACAGCATCCTCTATGATGTGCTAATGTCCAAGAAATAAGTTAGCAGGGGCTTCGCTGTGGCAGGATGAAAGATCTGATGGTTTTCCACCTCTCATCCCAAGGTTAGGTCATGATGAGGTTGTCACCTTTCCCCTCCCCATTCACACATACATTCTTCTGAGATCCTGAGTGTTCTTGACTGGTAGAATAGGGCTCCTTGGTGGGGATGCAGTAAGCCTGCTCCCTTCAACTGCCCCTGCAAGAACAGTGCAAGAAACCCACTGGGGCCACTGGCAGGCTGCCCACTCACTTTTCTAAGGTGGCAACTGATTACTATATGTAATCTGTGAGGCCCGCTTGTATTCTATAATATCAAGCCCACATAAATATATTAACTACCAGCAATATCCATGGCATTGTGATTGGCACTAGGACTCCAGCATGGAGCAAGCCAGTGCCTACTCATAGGGGTCTCACATCTTAGAGGTGGAATCAGACACTGAGCAATCGATCACATAAAATTTAAATTGTAAGAGCAATATGTACCATAAAAGAGGAGCCCTAGGCACTTACAAAGTCCACACAAGGGAACTCCGCAAAGTAACATTCAGGAAGCAATATCCACTCTGAAAATGAGTGAGGCTTGGGCAAGTACAGAAAGGGGAAGAGGGTGTTCCACAAAGAGGTGAACACATTTAAGACTGCACTGAGTTAGAAACAGAGAATCTTCCATGACTAGAGCTGTGCAAGCTAATCTTAATTGCCAGTTTAACTGGATTAAGAGACTTCTGGATGGGTGATGGGATCCTGAGGCTGCTATATTCATTAGTGCATTAATCCACTAATGTTCTTAGCTGAATGTGCTCTTAGGAGCTGGGCTCACTTGGAGGAGGTGGATCCCTTAGGGGTATGCTTTTCCAGCATGTATCTCTCTTTTTTAATTTTCAATTTTATTAGTACATGTTTGTACTACATGAAGATTACATTCATTATAGGGACTTGGTGCATGTACTTAACACATCTTAATTCTTTTTATGTCCCCTTTTCCTCCTCTCCCACCCTCAGGCCTCTATCTCATGGTTCTCTTTCCATTGCAAAAGAGCCATCGTCCTGTTTCCTGGAGGGTGCATCTCTTGTAAGTGGTCTTTCTCAGTGCTCTCCTTCCAGGCCACCATAAAGTGAGCAGCTTTGCTCTACACACACCCTTCTTCTGTGATGTTTCTGCCTTGGAGCCAGCAGCTGACCTCAGCTGGACTGAAACCTTTGAAACCAGGATGCAAACAAACTTCTCCTCCAAGTCGTGGATACTAGGTGTTTCACCCAGCAATGGAAAGCTGAGCTATATAGGAGTGGAGTGACTTGATGAAGAGGCTGGAGAGGGGAGCAGGAGCCAAGTCGTGCAGAACCTTGTAGGTTATTCTGTACTTAAGATTTTATTCTAAAATCAATGGGAAGTCAATTAAAGGCTTTAAATGATTAGATCTGCATTTTAAACTGCAAGCAGGTAGAATATGGAAAACAACTGAAAAGGGTTAATGCAGTAGGGACACCCTTTTACAGATAAAGAACAACAGCACATTGATATAAGGTGGTGGCCATGGCAATGAGGTGAAGCATAGATTTCACAGCCACTTAAGAAGTCAAATATCCAGACACAGGTGTGAATTGTATAAATGGTGTGAGGGAAATATTTAAGGTGGTAAGGAGGGTGGAGGGAGACCAAATGTGTATACTGGAAGGAGTTAGTGTTGTGTTTTGGAAATATTATATTTGAGGGATGTTAGAAACCAGCATGCACTTCATGTGACAGTCTGAACCTGCCAACGGACCATGACAAATGCCACTCAGAAGTAAGTATCTGATTATAGACCAGCCTATATATCATGATTCTGGCATCTGGAATTACTGAAGTGCATAGCTGAAGACAAAAAAGGAGTTGGTGGGAAAAGTTGCAAAATGACTGCATTAAACTATGTCAAAGCAAAGCACCAGCATACTGCTTAAAAATCCATTTGCAGTGCATCATTTGTCAGAAGAGCCATATAAAATAAAATTCACCATTTTAACAATGTATACACTGCAGCCATCTCCAGTACACACACAATGTTGGGCAGCCACCACCACTATCTAATTCCAGAACATTTTTAGTACCCCTCCACCCCACTGAAAAACCTTCTGGCCATTAATCAGTCTTCTCCCAACCTTTCTCCCTTCCACACTCTGACAGCTGGTAATCTGCTTTCTGTCTCTATGAATTTGCCTTTTCCACACATTTCACAGGCATGGAATCATGCAACATGTGGTTTGATGTTTTCAAAGAGCATAATGTTTTCAAGTTCATCCATGCACGTACCTGTATTTCATTCCTTTTTAAAGTTGAAGGATAATTCATTGTATGGTTATACCACATACTGCTTATTCACTTCTTGATGAAGGAATATTGGGTTTGTTTTTACCTTTCAGCTAATGTAAATGATAAAAATCATGTACAAGTGTTTGAGTATATTTTTAATTGTTTTGGGAATATACCTAGAGATGGAACGGCTGGGTCACATGGTAATTCTATGTTTAAATTTTTGAAGAACTGCCAATTTTTCCTTCATGGTGATCTAAGAGTGCATTCCTATCAGCAATGCACTCGCATTCTGATTTCTCTGTGTCTTCACTGCTATGGTTTGAATATGCCCACTCTAGTCCATGTGTTGGAAATTTAATCCCCAGTGTAACTGGGTTGAGAATTGGGGCCATTAATAAGTAATTCGGTTATGAAGTCTGTCCCCACATGAATGGATTAATGCTGGTATCACAAGAATGGGTTCCTGGTAAAAGGGTGAATTCTGCTCTCTTGCTGTTTTGTAAAGGGATGTTTTCTCCCCTATGATGCCATTTGCAGTGTGTTTTTGCGTAAAAGAACTACAGATTTTGATGATTGGCAGAGTTTGCAAAGGTTGATGTGAGACACAAAAGCAGAGAAGCTAAGTACTGTCATTAGCTTGCTTAAAGATGGACAATGTCCATGTGGTGTGACTAAAGAAAGGAAGCTCCATTAGCTGGATGGGGTGTAGAAGATGCACTCTCTCAGCACTTTTGGAGTATCACACAACCTTGCCAACACGAGCTTGTCAAACATTCAGATCTCTGTCATATCAGTAGGTGAGAAATGATGTCTTGGCATCAGCTGCTCAAGAGTCATGGATAGTGGATTCTCAACTGCAGATGAATGGGTGTCCTTGAGAGGGAACCTCTAATACTACCTGAGCTGGAGGTGTCTATCATTCCAGTTGCCATCCCAGAAGGACTCCCTTTGCAGTGGTCATCACCCTTCTCTTGCCATCCAGGAAAAATGCTCTGTCTGACAAAGCCCTGAGACTCTGCTCGGTCCCAATTTGACTTAACCTCACACTGTCACTTTCCCCCTTTTCCAGTCAGTTGCCATGATGGAGGCGCTGTGGAGTGTAAGGGGAAAACCACCTGCCCCTGTACTCATCCTGTGCTTGTGCGAGTCTGAGTGGAACCAGCTTGAAATCTCCTTTTGGCTCAGAAGAATGGCAGAACAGTCTTGTTATTGCCTGAAGGTGGATCAATGGATAGGTAAATGGAGAATCAAGGGCCTGTTTCAAACACAGGCATATTAAGTTTTCTCTGGAAGAGTAAGAGTTTAATGCCACTTAAATCAACATCTCTCCACGCTGAGCACTGAGCACGCTCATCTGCCCACTGCGGGTTGTGGGTTGGACATCCAGGGAAAAGAGGTCATAAAATTTTGCCACTGTTTCTTTCAGCTCACAGTTATTTTCTGATCTGCTGAGCTTGTAGAGACCACAAGGAAATTTCCTCAAATTTCTTATTTCAATGCCCCACTACCAAACCTCTCTCAGAAAGCACTACTTAGGTGTTTTATAAGTCCCTTACCTCATAACTTCTGTGGGTTCCTGGTTGCTGTTCCCACTATCTTTAGCCACACAATACACCCCCTGATGCTCTGGGGCTGTCTCGGCAGCTGCTATGCATATAAAATCTGCAGAGCTGATGCACTAGCTTATATTCTGCATGTGTAAACACACAGGATTAGCCTCAGTGGCAATTCAAAACCTTTGCAGGATACAGTCAAGACCTAAATCATTTCTTCCACCTTGATTGCTTAATTTTATTATAGTAAGGCTACCCCTTTGCTATACATTATGTTCATTACAGCCTCTTGTGTGTGCTTATGCACTCCCTCTTCCCACCCCAAGTTTGCTGATTCCTAGATGCCCCCCAAGCCACGTTCATTCCAGCCTATTGTGTCTGCTCATGCACTTCTTCACACCCACCTTGAGTTTGCCGATTCCTAGATGCACCCCCCCCCCAAAGCCTCATGCACTCAAAGCAGGGCTTTGAGTGATCCTCGTATTGGAGCAGTATAGTTGATGTGCTGTTAGGAGGTGGGACTTGATAAAAAGAAGTCAGTCACGGCAGGGTGGGGGGATGAAGAGCAGCCCCAGAGGGTGTATCTCCCTTCTGGGCTCCTCCCTTCACTCTGCTTTTTAGCCACCATGGAGTGAGCAGTTATTCCTTTTCCTGCCATTTCCTCCTGCCGTGGAGCCAGTCAACTGTGGACTAAAACTGTGAGCCAAAATAAGTCTCTCCTCTTTTAAATTGTGGGTGTTGAGTATTGTGTCCCAGCAATGAGGAAAATGACTAAGACACTCCTCTTTTGACCAGCCAGGTTTTGTTTATTTTTCAAGGTTGAGGTCAGCTTGCTTTTTCACCTATGAAGGAGTTCCTGAGCCTCTAGTTCAAAATCACCTCTCCACTTCTAACTTCAGCACCTTTCTTGGGATCCACACCTGTCACTTATCTCCTACTATACTGTGGCATTGCTGTTCTGACATGCCAAGCAATTTAATATCTCTCTCTTACTGTATTTCAAATGCCTTATAAGAGAAAATATAGATATTATTCTTACCCCATGTCTAAAATTTACTGTGTGCATAACAAATATTTAGAAAACACATGTTAAACATATGAGCAACTAACCCTTGCTCTGTTCAAGAGTGGAAACCATTGTAGTGAAGAGAAAGTCATTGCTCTACATTGGTTTTGTACCCAAGCAAGGTGGGGCATGTGTGTGTGCACATGTATGTGTGTGCTGAGACACAGTCTTGCCAGGATGACATGTTGTTTGGACTATCCTTTAACTCATTATGTAGTCCAGATTAACCTCAAACTCAGGACTATCCTCCCACCTCAGCCTCCTGAGCATTGGGACTAACAGGCATGCATCACTATACCTGGCCCAAACAAGGCTTTTTTAAAATCCAGTTTCCTCACCGAAGAGGCCTTGGAATATGGTTGATTCATTTATGATCAACCAACACCTGGGGCCCATTTGCTGTTTCTCTGTAATCCACTAACTTAGTGCCCATTGGCAATGAGAGCTCCAGGACCACTGCCCTCTGGAAGGTCTGTGTTCTCAGCAGCTGCCTTCCATGGCCCAGGTGCGCGTTCCACCAGCTTCTCTGCTGAGAGGCACTGAACATCAAGGTGCCAAATGGAGTGGCCTCACTCCCCAGACACACTTGTCCTCAGATGAGTCACGCTGCCTCATCCAACTCTGCAGGTTCATGGCTTTTAAGTCGCTATGTGAGCAAGTATATTCTGAGCTGTATTTCCCAAACAGTGCCCAAAGAGGTGCCCTTTGGATACTTACATTTGCCTTCTCCATTTCCTTTATAAAGAAACCATCACTTTTCTTTCTTCAGACTTATTGCAGGGATTTTCAGGAATGAAATAAGGGATTTCCATTCTTAATTATAACCTGGAGGTAAGCCATGTGCTGAAATAAATGGAAAGCAATACCCAAGTTCTGAGATGAATTCTTTATTTGAAGATATTTTTCTGGATCAGATTCAAGAAAAGTAAACAGAAGAGTATCCATTTTAGACTTTGGCATTCCCTTTGAGTAATAGTAGAAACACTGACTCTTCATGATTTACTAGGTGTTTGTATATTAGTTAGCTCACTTGACTCTTATAATCACTTTGTAACATGCCTGCAGAAGATTCATCATGGGAGAAGATGGGCACCTCCAGGCTTGGTACTTCTACTTGGAACCTTCTTCCTGCATGAGGTATCACAGCATGGCACATGTGCACTTGTACATGAATGAGATATAAATACTAAGTGGCTGATGATCTAATAACTGTGTTCCTCACTGTTCCTAAGGGAATCCAGAGAATATTCTAGAATAAATCCTGTCCAGAAGAAAATTATTATTATCTGTCACTGACCTTAAAGAGAGAGATGGTCTTGTAAGACCTAGGCAACCTAAGCTGGGGTGTAACAGCCTGAAGCTGTGGGGGAACGTGGGCGTGTGTTGGTGAAGCAGGTTCCCTGGTTTCACTAGCAGCACTGCTTCCCATCTATCTGCTCTGAGACCAGCTTTCCTCTGCCAGGACGCCATGACACTCCCACAGATGTGACAGCGTCCTTCCTGTCCTCTTTCCATGCAAAGTACTCTTAGGAGATTGGGGTTAACTGTCCATATAGATATGAAGACCCCAACACTTCCCATGGCCGAAATTGTTCAATGTTGATCTTTATATCTTTTCAGAGGAGAAAATTTGGGCCCAAGAAAAGTGGTAACACAAATATACAAAGAGAAAACAATAATTCACTTTTAGCTAAACATCAAATATCCTTGCAAGATTCCTGACAGCTTGAGATCAAATGGAAACATGATAGGTTTTATACATAGAACTCTGTTATAGGTTGGATCTTAAATGTCCCCACAAGGCCTTGAACTGAAGGCTTGTTCAAAAAATTGCATTGTTAAAAAATTGTTTAAGAAGTGCTCCTGTAACTTTGGATACTTTATATATTTTTCTGCCTTTCTCTTTGTGTATAAATAATATATTTTATACATTACAAATTTATAATCATTTTTATAGCCTTCTTTTCAACTTGATGCATTATAAACATCACTCCTGTCTTTAAAAATTCTTTCAAGTATCATATATATTTTCTGAAACACTATTCCATCACGAAGACACACTATATTTATTTAACAATTTTATTCTGTTTGATATAGACATTGTTGCCAATGTTTCTTTATTATAAATAAAGCAGCAATTATAATCCATATATGTAAATCTTTGTCAATATCTCTAATTATTTCCTCTGAGTAGAGCTCTGGAATTGGAAAAGCTAGGTCAAAGCTCATACCTGGCTTCAGCACACTTGTATGATCCACACTCCACCAGAACTTCTTGAAAGAATGGTCCATATTGCACGTTTTGGTTTTCTTCTCCCTTTTCTCCCCAACCCAGCTGAGTCTTGCTTTTGCACCCCTCAGCCTCTCTAAAGTGGCTGTCACAATTGACTTCTTTTTAAAAAATGTAATATTATTTATTTAACTTCAAAAAAATTGTAGTGTTCTAAACACACTAAATACAACAAAATGTGGCAAGTTGTGCTTAACTACAGAAAGTGTCACTGATACAATGGCTCTTTGCTGACAATGAAGAGTTCTGCAGTTAGTTTAAAAATGAAGTTTAAATCTATAACTCTTAACTGAAAAAAAAAATCCAAATACATCTCTCACCAGCTGACCCCTCTCTCCCGTACGTGGCATGGCAGCGAGGTACCATGCCTCTCTCTATAAAGACAAGACACCTTGTCACAGTGTCAATGGAAGACATCTGCCCTGCTGCCTTAGCACAAAGCAAGGGTCAGCAAGCATTTGTGGCAGTTGTTTTGTTCTTTTTACAACTTGTAGATATGCACAGTTCATAACTTAGGACTTCTAGCCAATAGCATCTAGTTAACACCACCTTATGATTCTTTTTCAACTCCAGAACAATCTTCAATTACCTCATTGCACCAACAAAAAAGTGCACATGATGTGGCAAACATGATCATCTTTAAAATGTTTGGAAGGATGTCCACCATTAAAGGTGGACAGGTTCAGGGTGCTGGGGACACTGAGCTACTTCATGTAAACCACTGATGAGTTACAGTGCTTTGAGAGACTATGATATGCTTGTGATCAGATTTTGTAATCAGACACATTTCAAATAAGACATGCCAATCTCAATGCTCCTCTAAAGGATATATAAGGAGACAGATAATCAGTTTTTTGTTCATCCTTCCCTTCTTCTCCTTCTCCTTCCTTTTCCACTTTCTCTTCTTCATCTTTTTCTGCCACATTTTTCCAGGCAACTTTAGTAGGATCCTTTGTGCCATCAAACTTTCTTTTTGACTTACAGCTGGGAATACTTTCCTAGTAGTTCTCCTTTAGCTTCACAGCATTAGTTGTGCATGACTGCTTTTCACTGTCACTTAAGTGATTTCACAGAAAATATTATTATTATTATTATTATTATTATCATTAAGATATTGAAATATCTCTAGTAGAGATGTCATGGGGCTTGCGAATTTGGTCTCAGGGTGGACTTATGAACAGAACAGGAAGAATCCAGATGGTGATCTTTTGGGAGTATAGGGCCCTATTTCTTGTTACCCCCCTTAGCTGTTCCATAAACCCTCATTTCCTGACCGCATCATATTTTATCCACTTTTACTAGTTCTTCAAATTTAGATTTTTGTTTTCCAGACATTGCCTTCTACCTCTCAAAACCCTTCATGGAAAATTCTGAAAAACTGAGAGAGGCACCTCTGGGTTTTTCTTCTGTTGTTTTTTCTGTGTGTCTATACAAAGCAAGGTAAGCGGTCATCTTGCTCTCTATTCTCTTGAGGTCACCTTTTGCCATCTCGAGGTTTCAGTTCATGGTCATCTGGGCTCTAGGACTGAATGGTGCAGAAACATCACGGTAAAGGGTTGTGGCAGAGGAAGTTGCTCACCTTGTAGCGGCCGGGAAGCAGAGAGTGAGATAGCTCACGCATGATTTCTTGACAATTCCCATGCATGGTTTCCAGTCTCATCATACTTACCTCCCTCATCGAATTTATTCTTTCAGCTTCTCTCTCTTCCTCAAAACTCTATTTCTTTGACTTTTGAATCTTTGTCTCTCACATTCTTCTCTCTGGATTTTTGCCACATCCTCCTAAGCTCAGGAATGAATTTGGCTGTCAGTGAGAGAAAACCCTACTAACAGCGACAAGTGAATAAAGAATTATTTTTCTTATGCACAAGAAAATGGCACACATCTGCCAGCATTTGTTTAGTAACTCACTGATGATAGGCCCAGCATCTCTGAGATGTTTTGTGCCTTCCTGTTGTGCTTATTGCCTCAGTATCATAGTGTAGCTGCTGTAGCACCAGTCTTCATATCTATATTCAAGAAATAAATAACATAGCAACTTCTTTTTTGCGTACTTTTTTTTTTTAATCTAGGGAGTTCTCATTGCATACTTTCTGCCTCCACCAGAAACTCACTCTGTCTTCTGGGATGACTTTTCCCAAACTCGTCCCAGTATCACATACCCAGCAGCTTCCAAATGTCCCAATGTCAGAACATTTTCATTTAACATGAACTTTCCCTGGAAAGCGTTACATAAAATAAAGATTTTGATTTCTGCCTGTGGTCCTCCCCTTCCTTCGTGGGAGGGTGGGAGTGGGGCCTGAGCATTTCCAGGATTCCTTCAGGCACTGAGAAACACAGTTGATCTTGGAGTCTTAGCCTGGACCACCCCCTCTCCCGGGGAAGATCTTAAAGACAAAGGCATGTTTGTTGTTGCTCCTTTCTTAGGAAGTCAGCACCACAGAAGCAGGAATGGGGGAACAAGGGACGAGGGCTGGGGAAGGTGTGGAGAAAATCTACAGGTACATTAAGGAGCATCAAGCTCACTTGCTCACTCATCTGTTACAGCCTCTTCTGAGTGGCCGTGGGAGCTGTTGCATTTCAGGACGATCTGTCTGCAGGGAGAAGAGGAAAAGAATGTGCTGACTCCCAGAAACAATGGGTGCAAATTTTATGCAATGTGTACTTACTCCCCTGCACAGCTAGTCTGTTTGTACAAGGTGCCCACTGAGTCTTGTGCTATGTCCCGCTTGAGGGACAACAAGTGAGCCCCAGGGCAGGCAGTTACACATGCACCACTGGAACAGGAAATGAGCTTTTGGAAGTATCTGACCAAGGACAGTTTCAAGTAGCTGCGGGACCTGAGGTGGTGCACAAGTCTGAGACAGTAGATAAGGGCCCTCAGTGTACAGACAGAAAAACTATAACCCACGGAGGGGAAATGCCTTGCGCACCACTAACCTGCAGCTAGCGGCAGAACACTGCACCTCACTCTCCATCTAGCATCCCTTCCTCATACTAGGTTGTCGCTGTGTGATTTTTGCCCTGTCTTCCTCTTGAATTGTCCAAAAAGCATCATCAACACCATGGCTCTTCTCAGTGGAATTTACGAAGTGGCTTGGACACCAGTGTCATCCATCACAAGAGTGTCTTAACTGGAACATTATTGTTGGTGGTGGTGGTCAGTTCCTTTGGAGTTAGGGAAACTGTCTGACAGCGGAGTGGATGAGTATCACTATCAACCACAGCTGCCAATAACAGGCAGAGGATTTCTTCATCTTTGGCAGAATCAAACAGCAGTTGTCCTTCCAAAATAAGATGCTGAGGATAACACCGAGACAGACTGATACATCCAAACATCCATGAGTACTTTACAGTTTGTATGTTTTTAATATCGCAAATTGTCTCACATTCTTTCCTGTAACCAACAGAGTATAAATCAGGCACAATTGCAGTAATCATAAATGATTTTTCTCCAGGCAATAAAACCAAACTGGAGAATAAGTATTAACAATTCACACCTAAGTCCTGTGTTACGTGATTTAGATGCTGGATATTCCTGAGATCAGTTATGCTGTGAAATGATTCCCTGAGGCAGGTGGCCTCCTAGGAAATGACACTTAGGTAATTCACACTTTCTTGGACAGTTCAAGCACAATCCTACTAAGTATCAGACACACTAAAGCACTGTGTAATAACAAACGATGGTGGTGACCAGCATGCAAGTTCACATTTAGAATACATTGACAACCCTTGTTTTCCTTCCTGGTACACACATTTTTTGGTCATGAGACGTCTTTGTGTATACTCAGGTTTTTGCAAATTCAAAGTCATGGCACTTTCTAAAAGATTTTAGGTTGTCATATTCTTCAGTCAGTTCAGTAATATACATGTTCTGACCTTTGAGAGTTGACTGATGGCACTTGTAAATAAGTGGAACTCATTAGGATTTTCCCTTGAGACTATGTGTAATGTTATTTATATTGAAGTATTCAAACATATTTGTATTTAATCTACTCAACCATAATTTTTTTTCCATGAAAATTACTCACACAAGCTGGCCTAATCGTAAGAAATCTCATTACTGGTAGCTTCCTAATACCTAGACAGAGCCTGCTTGGCTTGTGCTGGGGTCACAGAAGCTAGAGCTCATTTCTGACACTACAGTCATTTTAAAATAACTGAAGCTATAGAGCCAGAAGCTACTTTTTTTTCAACTTTTGAAGCAAACTTTATTTAAGTGCTTAGGAAAAACTTTGAAATATCCCTTGATATTTTTTAAGTTGATGTAGACAATAAATACAAAACTGTGTGTTGCTCTGTACAATTATAGCAGTGTATTTCTCATCTGGCTTTGAGAGACTGAGGAGCTGAAAGTGGTGATCCAATTCTGTATGTATCAAACATTTACTGAGATGCGGAGTGAATGCCTTCCACATTTGTCAAATCTACGTCAGTGTTTAAAAAAGCTGGAATCACAACAGTGCTGACTTTGGAGTAAAAGAAGTGACAGGAAAGAGGAAGAAAAAAAAAAGAGTGAGAGACCACGCTTAAAAAGCTCGAATACTTACAGACTTTGTCCTGTGGGCATCAGGCTATAAATATAGAACACTGTTCTAACCATGTAGTAAGCATTCAATAATTCATTAATGGGGACAAGTATTAGATCAATTGTCTTTTAGGCCTCTGGTTGCTAGGAAACACATTAGCTTAACGTAAAGCTTGTTTGGGAATCTAGAACAATACTGTGTACCAAATGAAGGCTTTAGAACTGAAGAATGAAGTTCATGGATCATTCTACAGCTGGTTAGTTCAATTAGGTACCGTGAAGACACAGGCAATGAGTCGTTTGTTATGGGTAGAGCTATTCAGCAAGCCATGGGCACTTTTAAAAGTGTAAGCCACAGTTGACAATGAGAAGAAAAATTCAGCTACTGTGATTAGAGGAAAAACTCAAATATATCCTAACAGTGATTTGTTTATATGAGTAGAATAGGACATTTTAATGTCAGAAGGTAAATAAAAATGATCTAGAGAAATGAAAACTAAAATTTAGATCTCACTAGGCTTGCATTTCTGTATCAAGAAGAGTAGTGAAAGTAGGGTAGTGAATCTCAAACCTTTTTAGATCCTGACCTATAATTAAGAAAATCATTAATTTTGTCATCTGTAGTGTGTGTACACACACACACATTTGATATTAAAATGTCTTAAAATGAGTCTTATTTCAGGAAATAACTGATACATTTATTCTGTTCTATTTCACTATTTCAAGAATGCTGTCATGATCTGTCCCACTGATGTCATAGCACATGCCGAGTGGTCTGAGACACATTGGGTAAGGTAAGGCCATAGAATAGGGGACGTGGAAGTTTGGTGAGTTCTTACTCTTCACTGCCTGAATAAAGAGAATGCAGGGTGGTTCAAACCAGTCAAGAAACTTTTGGGAAGTTAGCAGGCTGAGAAATCTGCCCTACATATGAGAATCCATTGAAAGTAAAGATCTGTCCCACACCACTGGAGATCAGACAACTGACTGCCTTTCCTTGAAGTTACAGTAGAATTTTCACTGGACCCTATCAGATTCTGAAAACTCTGTGGAGTATAGTTACAGTGGGGGACTGGTGGATGGCGTCATTGAATAATACTGGGGACAAAGGACCTTGGAAAATGCTACTTTGCTGCCTGGTTACAATCTTTGCATACCTTTTAGAGGAAGTACTTTCTAAGGTACGCTAAGGTACTTAGCTCTTCCTAGCTCAAAATGCTGAAAGGGCTTCCTGTGACACTGAGGATGAAGGCCAAATCCTTGTCATGGGCCATGAGCTCTTGCCCAGTGTGTTCCCTGCCTCTCTCTGCTGCCTATTAGCCTGTGGGCGCTTTGTAACACTCTAACCCAGCGATGGTGAACCTTTTAGAGACTATGTGCCAAAAGTGGAACCCAAAACCCATTCCAATGAAACCTGAGGTTTTTAACTGAGAAGACGAAACTGAGGTTTTAGCTTAGAAAAACAACTATTATCAGTGTCATTGGTTCACCATGACTGCTAACCTTTTTTCAGGATTCCCTCATACGTTTCCTTCTTCCACACCCAGCTTAATAATTACTCCCTCAGAAAGCCCTTCTTGACCTCCAGATGAGACTACCCCTCCCAGCTGAGCCCTTCATAGAAAGCAAACCAATCATTTGTGCAAGCCCGTCCCTAGTAGCCCCATTAGATTACAAGTTCTGTAAAAGCAGGGAGCATGTATGATAAAAGAATAGCCTGGTGTGGCACTGTTCACCTGGTGTCCAAGCTTCTCAGGAGGCTGAGCCAAGATTACTTGCATCCATAAATTCAAGTCAGCCTGGGCAACAGAAGGATACAAGTCTCTAAAATCAACTGATCAGTCAGTCAATCTGCTCTGCAGTTTTACCAGAGCTTTATACTCCATTTGTTTTGATAATTTTTAGACTATTTCTTAAACCTACGCTCATAGTACTCTTTTCACTGATAATGGTATTATAATTGCTTTCTTGCTTTTCCTTAAGCTTCTGATGAGTGTATTTCATATTTTTTTCTTTCAAAGAATCAGCTTTTGGTTTTAGCTGTTCAAGTTACTAATTCTAGATACTTTGCCACATCCTCTTATTAAATGTAATAGTATTTTTTTAAAAAGAACTAGAATCTTAGTTTTCAGTTGTACAATTATCTTATCTGTAAAGACTTTTTGTCTTGTCCTTTTTATTATTCATATCTACTATTTCATTTCCACGCCTTATTGCTTATTTTAGCCTCTACAAACGTTAACAGTAGTGGTGATCAACCTCTCTGGTTCCTGAGTTCGGTGGAAATAGCTTCAGTACTTTGCTGTTTTGTAATACTCTTTGTTGCATTGTTTTGAGTAGCTCACATACATTGTTCCCTAAAGAACCAGTAAGTTTGTGTATTAGTGTTCTGATGCTTTGAGAAAGTATCTGAGAAAAACAATTTAAAAGGAGAAAAGGTTTACTTTGGATCATTATTTGGTCTCAGAAGTTTCAATCCATGGTCAATTGGTCCCATCTCTTTGAGGTGAAAGTCAATGTCACAGTGAAGAGCACCATGGTGAGAAAACGCTGCTAACATCTTGGCTGCAGGAAATGAAAGCAGAGAGATAGAGAGAGAGTGACAGAGGCAGAGGCAGAGAGCAGGGTGCGAGGATAGCCTTCAAGGGCATACTCCAGTTCCCTGATTCCTCCAGCTAGTTTCCCTGAAGTTCACCCCCTCCAATGGTACCTCAGGCTGATGACCAAGGCTGTACCACATGGTCTTTGGGGGATATCTCAGATTCGAACCCTAACAAGTTGGATACAAAAGAGAAGTGCCCTGGGAGCCAGTGCCCTGAAAAAGAGTGAAAGAGTGATTATACATGTAAAATGTTGAACTGGTCAACTAAGAGAAAGTCTAAGAACATCATTAGATTTAAAAACATGGTGGTCTGGTCACCTTGAGAAGAACCATTTCCATGAAGTTGAGGTTGGAATGGGTTAAAGAGAGAATGGGAGGAGATGAAGTAGAGACAGAGAGGAGGCACATTTTGTTTTACCAGGTTTTATTAATTTTAGAAGAGAGGGATCACAGACACGTTTTAGATTTTTTGTAAAAACATTAAACCAGTCCTGAAAGTTGTTGCTAACCCAGGGTCTTTGACACACTACATTTTCTTACTCTATCACTGAGCTACACTGCGAGCTCCAAGCAGGGACAGTTTATTTATAGTAAGAGGAAGGAAGTCAGAATATGACAAACGGGGACAGCTATTGGTAAGTGGGCCACTGTGGTCACCTATTGCTTCAAGTATACTTGAAGATTTCCTAGGAGATTGTAGTGAGGGTAGAGTTTAAAATAAACAGCTATTGCAAGAACCATGCAACCCAAAGAGAATGTTCATTCTTTCCCCAGTCTCTATCTGCACCATGGATATCATCTCCTTGCTGAGGAAGAAAGACAGTTCCAGAGCAGCCTGAAGCGACAGTGAAGAGAGAGTGACCTGTGCCTTCTAGGCCTTAGAGACCAGGCTGTGAAGATACTCTAGTCCTGTCTCATCTTCCTAGTAGGCCAGGGGAAAAATGAGGGACAAAAAGAAGAAGAAAATGAGGAAGAGAGGAAGATAGGAAAACAGGGAGGGAAAAGGGTGGAGAGAGAAAGAGAAAGAGAGAGAGAGAGAGAGAGAGAGAGAGAGAGAATATAGATGAGAATCAGACTGCTCCCAAAAGGTGAAAGACACACAGGTTGATTTCTGTGGCCTTCCTGGCTCCATCATCTAGAAGTCAAGGTCAGTTGGTTCCTCAAACACAACCAGTCCTCAGCCCTGGAGGGAGGCGATATGCGCTCAGTGATGCCAGCTCTTCCTTGGAGTAGGAGTAGAGTAGGGGAACAGCTCTTAATAATCTAGGCTGCTTTCCTTTCACCTCTGGGACCTAAGTCAAAACTGGGTGTCATGAGAGATGACGCTCCTGGCATGGTACTTCCTGCACCATCTCCTCTATGGTGGCCGTATTCTCCAGGGCCACCACAGATGTCAGCACCCTGCCTAGCCCACTGAAGTACAGCTTGTGATGTGAAGTTATGAGCAGTGGGGATACAGTGGCACAAAAGAAAGAAAGAGAGAAAGAAAGAAAGAAAGAAAGAAAGAAAGAAAGAAAGAAGAAAGAAAGAGGAAGGAAGAGAGAAAGGAAGGAAGGAAGGAAGAAAGAGAGGAAGAGAGAGAGAAAGGAAGGAAGGAAGGAAGGAAGGAAGAAAGAGAGGAAGGAAGAGAGAGAGAAAGGAAGGAAGGAAGGAAGAAAGAAAGAGAAAGAAAGAAAGAAAGAAAGAAAGAAAGAAAGAAAGAGAAAAAAAGAGAGAAAGAAAGGAAGGGACATTGTGAATCTCCCACCTCCTGAGTTCTGTGCAGTTATTTTCTACCTACGGACATCTACCTCAGCTAGCTTCTTTAGGATTCTTCCCTGTGGAGTAAAACAAAGAATTAGCTTGTTTTCTGAAAGCAGCACCCACAGGAGAAGGAGCCCAGGTGACAGAGCGTGATGGAGAATGCCTAGATAAGTACCCTTGTTCCTATTCATTCCCCCGGCATTGTGTGGTAATGGACTCCTGTATTAAAATGCATATTTCATCATCTCCCGTCCCACAGTTTGGAGGCGCGCCATTCACGATGCATGAGCCATTCACTCATGTTCATCACATGGAGAAAATTACGTTTCCCCCACTGCCAAATGAAAGAGAGATTATTTCACATGGATAAGCACAGTGCTCCCAAGAGCAGTTTCCAGACCCCAGACACATCTGAAACACCCAGAAGACAGACTCTGAGCTTTCTGTCTCGGCCCAGGTCAGCCTCTTGGTTTAGACACCCCAGCCCCTCATCTGATGCTGGTAGGCTGACTGTGATGGGACACATGTCTGTCTGTGATTTTGGATAAAGGGAACATCTTAGGAACTCTTATTATTCCTTCCTAGAAGAGATGTTATCACTTATTTGTAATGAAAATCAAGCAAGCAAAATGTTAAAGTGTTCTTCTTGGAGAAGGCACATTAAAATGTCTTACCACAGATGTGCACCCATTTACTTATTACACGCTGTCCTTATCCCTACCTATTCTTTTAGGTTAATAAAGGTTCAGACAGTTGCTATCTCCGAGCATATAATCCTAAATCTCTTATGTATCTGAATATACATGATTAATATGTCTGCATAATAATTACAGTAACATCTATTACACCTCGTATGACCTCGTATGGGCTAACCACTTAATTCATTTTCTAGTATGATTCTACAATTTTTAATTTTTATGGTTTGGTCAATGTTACAATTTGCACAGTTACAGGAGCCACAGATTAAGTCTTTCAACAATTACTGAGCAACCATTAAGCACCCGAAATTGTAGGAGCCTCTGGTGGGGGTGAAGCAGAAACTATAATTTAGAGCAGATCCTATGAAGAGTCCACATGTGGTTCTCACTTTGTTTTAGTTAGGATGGTGGTGGTTGGATGGGTGTTTACAGGCAACGAAAGTCATTAGTGACCTCATTATACAACATTTAGCTTATAATATTTTTCTCTGCCTAGAAAAGCAATTCCCCGCCCATTCCAATACGCTGCACGCGTCTATTTCGTGTGGACCTCTTTGGGCTTGCTGGAGAGCGGTACATAAACGTCAATTACTGAAGTTACAGGTCTGGTGGCTTCTCCGATTCCTTTTCTCTGGCTCCCAAAGTGTTGGCTCTCTTTTGTTAGTTTTATTTGGCTGTTTGTAAGAGCACGAAAGTCCAGTCCAGGCACCCCGCTGTGATCCAGGGGCGGTTCCGGCCCCGCGCACCTGCGCTTGGCGCCCCCTGGACCCTCGACCCGGGCCACCTCGAGTCCACGCGAGTCTCCTTTGGCCTGGAGTCGTCCAGTTCCTGCCGGTTCCTTCTCCCCGCCCTCTCCCGGGCCGCTACCGCAACGCCGGCTGACCTGCCCCCCCCTTCCTCCGCTCCCCAGGTGGAGCCTGAGGGAACGCCGTCTCGGGCACGGTGGGGAGGGCTTCTAAGGTGACTGCAGACCCTGGAGAGTGAGTGCCCAGGCGGGAAGGCCAGGCTGCCCCGGGACCAGGCTCGACGCAGGTGAAGCAGCCTCGGAGCGTCAGGATCGCGCCAGCCCGCGGTCCGCGGTGCGCGCTCGGCCCGAGCCGCGCGGAGGCTGCGGAGGGAGGAGCGGGGCGCGCGCGGGACTTGGCCGCCCTGGGGACCGGGGGCCTGCTCTCCCGCGCCGCTCCTGCCGCAGCAGGTGGGGGCCCGGCGGGCCGGGGGCGGGGCCCGGCTCGGGGCGGAGCCGTGGCGGCGGCCTCCGGGGTAGGGGACGGGCAGATCCCGAGCCCGAGCGGAGCGCGCCGCGAGCCGGGCTGTCGGGGCGCCGGCAGGAGCTCGCCGCGCGCTGGGCTGGGACCGGCCTGGCCGAGCGCGCTGGCGCCGCGGCCGCAGACAAAGGCGCCGCGCTCAGCGCTCTGCCTCGGTAAGTGGCTCCCGCTTCGCTGGCTTTCTCCTCCCGCCGCCTGCGCCTCTCGGAGTTCCGCGGGCTCCGAGAGGATGGGGAGAAGGGAAAGATGAGACTTCCCCGCTTTCCCTGCACCGCACCTCGCCCTCCCAGAAACACAAACTAGCTAGTTTCCGAGCGGTGGGCTTTCTCCGCGGGACCCACCCGGCCGCCCTCGGTGACCTCCGCGCGCCTCGGCTGTCCCTGGGTCGCCAGCCTGCCGGAGAGGGCTGGCAGTGGGTTTCCCCCGCGATGTGAATAGGGGAGTGGGGCTCAGGGGTGGGACACAAGCAGGAGACCCCACCCCTGGGGACGGTCCCACGCGTCCGGGGTCGCCGAGGGGAGGTTCGCTCTGCAAATTCCAATTTGTATCTTGGTTGCGGGGTCTGTCTCAGCCCCCTTTTACGCTCCTCTCCAGCCTTCCACCCCCGTTCAAGGGTTAAGACAGCGCCCTCTCCCTGCCACACCCGACAGTGGCGCCCGCTCTCAGGGTCCCAGCCCTGGGACAGAGGGACCCCTGCCGATTTCCCCTGCTCGAGCCCCGAAACTGCTGGGGAAGGGCGGGCGATGCGGACAGCGGCTGAGGGCTGACATCACTGCTCTGTCCCGGGCCGGCTCCTCCTGCCTCTTCCCGGGTTGTTCTCCATCGGAAAAGCAATCCGGACCCGGGCGAGCTTTTGCTTTGTTCTGCCCGCTACTCTCCGGAATCTGAGAAGCCCGGGTGGGCGGATGCCCGGGAGGGGGTTGTGGTAGGAGTTCCAGGTGCGGCCCCAAGTGACAATTGGAGGAGGAGGTGGCTTCCTGGCCCGAGGTCGCGGATGGATTCCGATCGCTAATCAATACTGAGGAGTCGGGGGCGGTTCGGCCACCTCCAGAATGAGCTCGGTGCCGTCGCCGCCCCCGCCCCCGCCCCCGCGGCTGCACACTGTCACGCGCCTCTCCAGCACACTCGGTGGCGCTCCCTTTGAGAGGCGCATTTCCATTCATGGATCTGTGCCTGGGGTTTGATTAATGTCACCTCTGCCGGGGTTCTTTAAAGAGGGTGTTTGCTACTTTTGGATTTCATAGCCTTTTCCTCGAACCTACTATATGCAAGGTAGCCATCCTAAGATCAGTTTAATTAAAAAAAATTACCGACTACCTACTATATGCAGCCTAATTGGCCATGGCGTCCTCAATTTAGCACTTATTGAATACCTATTGTGCTCGGGCTAACTGTGCTGTGACCTTATTGTAATATTTACTGAACAGCTACTAAGTGCAAAGGTCTCTTACTTTTCCTCTTTCTCTGCCTCTCTCTTCTTCTCCTTCCTTTCCTTTCTCTACTCTTCCTCCTACTTCTTCCTCTCTCCCTTCTCACCTTCCCCTTCTCTCTTTCTCCTCTTCCTTTTTTTTTTTTTTTTTTGGCTGAGGGGCTGACCAGTGTACTTTGGGGTGCATATAGGGGCAAGTGGGGCAGAATATAATGTCTTCCGACCCTTAAGTCTTCAGCTTCTTGAGTCAACTGCATTTGAACCTTCTGGGCTGCTTATGGCGTGGCTGAGGTGGTCTTCTGCACTTGAAAGTAACTTCCATGCCTGAGGGTTTGTTAGACACCAGCAGAGCAAAATATTGCTCTGGTAGTTCTTTCCAAGTCAGTTTCCTTAACCGAGAATGATGATTGTGGTGATAATAATAGCATAAAAGAAGTTCCTTTTTACCCAACACTGTGCTGGTTATCAGGGGGAATGAACAAAGGTTAATAAGCCAAATCTGTAATGTTCAGATGAATAGGGAATGTGTGGTGAGGACAGAAAGACAGACAATGAACCTAAAAAAAAAAAAAAAAAAGAGTGAACCAGAAAGGTAGGGGAGAGGGAAGCATAAAAATGGGGCCTGGTGGACCTTTGGCTTCTTACTCCATGCTGGCACCAGTGGTTGGGAGAGAGAATGTCTTTGAAATCCCATGGTTCCATGTGGCTAGGGCTATACCAAATGGCCTGAGAGTCCTCTGCTAAGAGATCTGATGAATCCTTTATTCTCATTGTCCTGGGATCTCAAGACACAGAATAATTAGATTGGCAAGAAAACTGGATCCTCAGTCTATTGGCAAATATTTGAACATTTACAATGTTATATAGGGTGTTATGAAAGAAATACAGTCTAAGCCATAGAGTTTGTCCTAAAAGATCTAACAGAGTTCTTGTTAAACTCATAAAATGACATCTTGGGCAGCATATATGAAAAGCCATGAGCTAATTCCTCCTAAAATTTAACAGCAGGAAAATCTTCTGACTTCACAGAATTGTTGCTTTTCTTTTATCAGACATTGAGAATGCTCTCTATGCCTTGTATATTTATCTTCTTATGTCAGCCTGTAGCAATTTCTGGTAAAAACTATCCTAGCTTCTTAGTACAGTGAACTCTTTCTTCCTAAATTACTTCTGATATCCTTTTAAGATTCTTTTAAAACTACATTATATTATTTTTATTTGAAAAGGCCACATGCCCCCCGTGTCTTTCCTGGAAATAGGCCCATTATGGAAGATGTCTAGAAAATACAGTAAACACCACTTGAATATACTTGAGATCATGTCTTTGCTAATAAGAGATGGGGAGAAAAACCAAAGGAAGAAAACACAAGAAGTTTACAGAGAAAACATAAACTAGTCTTGCAAGATGAAATAAGATTCCAGTGGCAAAGAAAACTAACAAAGGTATGGGGCTGAGGATTTAGCTCAGCGGCATAAAAGCCTGCCTTGCAAGCACGTGGTTGTGAGTTCGATCCCTGGTACCGATAAAAAAAAAAATTAAAAAAAAAAGAAAGAAAGAAAGAAAGCTAACAAAGACTTCTATCCCAAACTGAGGGAGATGGCTTTAGCAAAGGTGTCAAGGGAAACCAACCATCTTTATAGCCTTTAGAATCTGATAGATCTTCACCTGGAATTTCATGCATTTAATAAGGAAAGCTGCCAGAGTGGTTTACGGTGTTTCAGTGACTGTGCTAACTGGCAGGTGGTTTATCACCCAGCACAGTTTGAGGTCTGCGAGCTGTGAGTGAGGACCCTTGATTCTTTTTCAGTGACCATAGTAGCCCTGCTTCCATCCGATTTTTTTTGTTTTTTTTATACTGGGGATCGAACTCCCGACCTCATGCTTGCCAGGCTTGTGCTTACGAAATGCTCTGCCTGTTCCATCCCATTCCTTCAAGCATTCCTGGGGTATTTTCACCAGAGCTGAACTTAACTGTAATATTCACAACCCAGAGTGTGACTTCTTTTTCTCTCTACGTCTATCCCTCCTTGTAGGCTGTTGCAGAAAGAGTCTGAGAGGAGGTGACATTTGTTTCAGTGCTTCCTAATGCCCGCTTCCTCGTCTCCTGCTCTCCTTAGGGCCTGTTGTCATCTTGTCCTCTTCACCATATTCAGTTCTGACCCTGTCACTATATAAAAACTAGTCTCAGGAGGAAAACAATCTGTCATCTGTCACTGTCTCTTGAATAGGAAGGTAGGTCACCCTTCTGTTTTCCAGGGGGTCTTTCCTCATTCAGCCTCAGTATGGCATGAAAGGCTCTGATTGGCGTGAGAGGAATCAAGTAGAGAGATGAGAAAAGAGGTAACTGGGGCAGCCAGGTGCCTTTCCTGGTGGTCCTGAAATTTTTGTTGTTGTTGTTGTTGTTTTGTTTTAAATGAAAAAGACAAAGAGACTATGAGTTGAAAAGGTCCTGTGAGGACGGAATGAAAGGCTCTGAGGAAGCTTCATGGTGAAGCTGTCTCTGAGGAAAATTTGAGAAATGATTGGACAGATGCATCTGCAAAGAAGGGGTACTTGAAACTTTCTTCCACTAAAAAACTGGCAGGATTTCAGACAAACTTCTCAGAGTATTGACTTAAGAGCATGGATCAAAATGCAGTTGTTAATTATAGGATGATTCTGTGCTTTACAGGATGGTCTGTACTTTTCTTAATATCTGCCCCCAAAAGTTAGGACTTCCATATCTTCAGCAATTCCAGGTCAGCATCAGTAGTATCTTTGTAGGACAGAAAGAAGACAAGGTTAGTTCAAGGTCAGCATGTGGCTTTGAGTTCCACTAGTGGATAGAAGTGACTTGTACTTCGTAAGTGAGGTTGGTCTGGGCCCAAGTTCTGCTTCACAAACTGAATGAACCTTGTTACCAGATCAGTTGAATGGTAGTTGAAATTTCACTGATTCAAACTTCTCTTTTGGAATATACAAGCCTGGGATGAGACTTCACCTTCTATCGAATAGACCAGGCAGGAAGTATTTGATTTTCCTTTTTGGAGGGACAAGTACTTAAAAACTAAAATAATAACAAATTTAAAGGAACTTTATAATTCACACTTTTCATTAATTCATTCGTTAGTTAACTAATCTTTTTCCTTCATGTAGATCAACCCATCTTCACAGAGGAATGTTTGAGTTGTTGTTTTAGTATTTAAATCCATCTGGCTCTATGTAAGGCCTAGCTGTAAGTATATTAATATCTAGATTAACAAAAATGAAAAGGAATTTATATGAAAATTTGCTGTAGGTGTTTTGTTTTGTTTCGGTACCCGGGATGGAACTCATAACCTCGTGCTTACCAGGCAAGTGTTTGAGCTGCTGAGCTAAATCCCCAGCCCTGTAGGAGTTTGTTTGTTTGTTTGTTTGTTTTTAAAATAACCAGTCTTCCTTTTATATTTAAACTGATTTGATTTGTATTAAGATCTGTTTGGGGATTTTTGAGTCAAATCTGCACACATTCACAAAGAATACAACTGAAAGAGGTTTTAGGGGTGCTTGTCCATTGTGTAAGTGGGGAAAACAGACTGAGAAGGCTAGATGGCTTGCCAAGGCTACACAAAGCACAAAGTTTAGTTAGCAGACTGGGGCCAAGAACCAGAACTTTGCCAAAGTCCAGCCACTCTGTGCTGCTGGATACCACCCACCCTTCTGTCTTCTGAGTTTGTAGGTGAAGGGGAAAAGGGCGAAACTTACCTCTCTTGCTGGGCACTTGAGACAACCTATGTGAAAGATGTGGGTACATGCAGGTAGTACTGAAAAGAACCACAGCAAAATGGGAATAAGTTGGATTGGTGAACTGAGGTTACTTTTAGACTTTCTTTATAAACTTTTAAACCTATAAACTTTTATAAACTTAAGGTTTTTTTAATGATCTTTATGGTAAATAATTAGAATGAAAACATTTATTTTTCTACTTAGAGAAGTAATACACATTCATTATGGAAAGTAGCAAGAAGAATTAATAAACCTTACTTGTGATACTTAGAGCCCATTCAGATTTTGCTGTTTATTTTTAGTGGTTTTCTCAGCTTATTTTAAAAGACAGTTGAATAATTGAGACTATATTATACATAAACCTTTGATTTTTATCTTGCTTTTTCTTTCTGTAGTTTGTTTTTTGAGATGGGGTCTTAATGCATATTTCAGGCCAGCCTTGAACTGACTATGTAGCCCAGGCCCAGGCCTTGAACTCATGGCAATCCTCTTGCCTCAGCCTCTCAAGTGCTGGGATTTCATGTGTGGGTCACTATGCCTGGCTTGCCTTGCATTTCTTTTTCTGTTCACATTAGAACAAGCTATATTATAAACTCTTTGTAGACATAATTTAATGGCTACATTATTCAGTTCTTGGAAGCTCCTTAATTTAGCACATTTTGTTACTAGTGGACATTAAGTGTGCTCCCAGTTGCTCCCTCTGCGTCATTGCATAAGCAAGTTATGTCCATGCTTCTTCTACAATTGAATTGTTTTCTTGGTATACATAGTACAGTTGCTCCAGCAGGGGTGTGAGTGCATTGTGTTAAGTGGCTTTACAAAAATTGTGTACCAATGTCTCCTACATGGATAGCATGCTATCAGTGATGGAATTTTACCACATAATTGAGAACGTACAGTAGTTAATTGTTGTAATTAAGTACTTATGTGGAAAAAGTAAAAGAGAGTTGTTGTCATTTTCATTTTGCTTGTGGAAATAGCTAAACATTTCTATATAGGACTGAGTCCTAGTTGTATTTATGTGTGTATGTGCTATTTGGGTTTAATGGCTTAAAATTTAATCTGTACTATATATAGAAAGCCATTTTTCAAAAGAGAAAAAAAATCTGATATCTAAAGTATAATGAGTATTTTGTGAAAAATTCCATCCAACCCTAAGGTTCTGAGATTTCAACACTGTGAGTGTCATGCTTCAGGAAGTTAGTTCTCAGTCCTTACAAAACCTGTGGAATGAATGCTATTATCATTTCTTTTTACATATAACAAAAGTGATGAATAGAAGATGTAAAGTGAGTTAACCACAGTGCTTTACACTTTAATTACTGCCAGTGACCTCTTGATCTTGGCCGGTGTGGCTTGCCTCTGTTGTGTAGTTGATCTTTGAGGGACTTGGGTCTAGGAATATGAGCAACTTTCTCTGATCTCTGTCTTCTGTTTCTGGAAACACTTTGTGGTACTGTGTGATCCATTTTGTTATCTTTGACTTCCTTATTATGTCTTCTTTATTTCTTTTCCTCTTCTGTGTTTTCATTTTTTTTTCTTAATTGATTCAGGCTATATTCTGAATAGTTTCTTTTGTCTTCCAAATTGCAACATGTTTCTTCAGCTGTATCTAATCTGTAGTTAAATCCATCTGTTCATTCTGTCTTAATCAGAGTTGCCATTGTAGAATTCCATTTTTCCAATATACTGTTACTTTACATAGTTCCTAGTTTCTTGTTGCAATTGTAAAGTCCAGGTTTTATCTCTATGACTATGCTAAACATAGGTTTTTTACATTATTATGTCTGGAAAATCTTCCATCTGGACTACCTAAGTATCTTTTTTTTTTCCTGCTTGTTCTGAGACTCTTGTAGGTTTATATTTATATTGTCATGTTTCTTTGCATGCTTGGCTATCTTTGAATGTATGGTGCATATTATTTTGAAAAGAATATGTGGATAGATATGTTTCCTCCATATGAAAATGTGCACTTTTTTTTTTTTACATTTTAAGCTCTGAAATCAGGATGTGTTTTACAGTTAATAAAATCTTATGGTTATAGTTGGTAGCGTTTTCTTCTTTTTAACTTGTACATAAGATAATAATGCATCATACAAATCATAATATTTCACATTTGATGACTGATGATAATTTGGGGCTTTGGGTGATGGTGAAAAAGATGACGAACACTCTAGAGAGGATTATAATTAGCTTCTTTGGGGTTTTCTAGTATACTAACCAGCAATACCAGGACAATTTAAAGGCTTGAGATTCTCTAGATCACCAGAATGACATGAAGCCAGACGAGTTAATTTTTTGTTTTCTTTTACTCCTAGAGTCCAGCTCTTTGGGCCCTACCCTAAGTATAAAGTGGTTTACTAAGTTTTACCCTAGGGGTGCTCTGGCCTCTTGATCCCATGAGGCTGTCAGTGTGCTGCTCTGCTTCAGCGTCCTTTTTTGCATTGGCAAATGTCTCTATC
Source organism: Dolichotis patagonum (assembly GCA_004027295.1). Classification (NCBI taxonomy): domain Eukaryota; kingdom Metazoa; phylum Chordata; class Mammalia; order Rodentia; family Caviidae; genus Dolichotis; species Dolichotis patagonum. The sequence goes on from PVJX010009546.1 coordinate 26,917, forward strand.
TGGGTAAAAGTGCTGACTAATGCAGGCCTACATGCCTAGGTCTTCTTTTTCCACATCTTAAACCTGAAATCCTTCCTTATCTGTGAGGTCTTTGATACTTTTAGGAAGTTTTGTTTTGTTTAAATTTCATTTAGTTTCCTTTCTGTGTTCACTGGGAAGGTTGGTTCTAGTCACCCAGTTCATCATTGCTGGCAAGAGGTGGCACCATGTCCAGTCCCTTTTAGGGCCCAATCAGAGAGAACCACCAGTCACTATCTGCGCTTTGTCCACCATCATTAGGACTCCACTCATCCTGGTGTCAGCTGGAAAGCAAAAGTTGGGATGAATAAATTTCCACTAACTAGACATAGCTAGAGATAGATCTGTTTCCACACATAGATAAGACCAATTCCTCTGGCTAATCCCCAATGAGGCTGTTGACCTGGCAGAGAGAATAGTCAGAGGACTGATATTTGGAGCCACAAAATCATCACTCTCCACCCATCTGGATTCTTCCTTCTCTTCCATACTGTCCTGTGAGAAGATGGGAAGTTAGGACCCAGGAAAGTGTCAAGAAAGAGATCCTCTATTTTAGCAACTGTTAAGAAGTTTAAAAAGTAGGCTGTATCTCAGCTGGTGAGGTTCCTCCCATTCAACATGGCTCCCTAACATTTTCATATAGAACACAAAAATTCCCTTCCATAACCAAGACTTTTCTTTATGGAGGCTAAACACTCATGTCCAGGTCCAGAACTCAGAGTAGACTTCCTGGGTGACTTCTTGATTTGAGTGTCTCAAAAAGAGCTTTAGATCTTTTTTGGTGTTTAGATGCAACACGGCTAATCTTATTTTCTCTAGATTACCAGCCAAATGTATCTGCTCTGTATCTTGTTCCAATCTCATAAACATGTCTTTCCCAGCAGAGAAATTTCCTTTGAGAAAAATGTACTTACTGAGTTTAAAAAGGTTGGGGAAAGGGTCAGTGAGAGGTGGTAAGTCCTCCTCTACCATTCATTGGAGCCTCCAGTGGCTTTTCAGGAGGAGAGAGGATGCTTTAATTTTTTAAGTTCATTTTTCCCTGAAAAACCTTAGTACTAAGATACCTTCAGGGCTCACTAGAGAAACAGATTTAATGTACGATATATAAATATATAAGATTTACAAGGCAGGCTTATGATGATCCGCTGCAGAGTTTGGTACACAGGAGTACAAAAGGGCTGTGTGCACACTGGAGAGCCAAAGGGTCCAGTCAGAGCTCAAAGGCCTAGAGCTGGCTGCAAAGTCCTGCGTGAGCCTATGTCAAGAGGCTGAAAGGTCTGTGCTGGAAGGCTGAAGAGTCTGTGCAGGAAGCCAGGAGACAGATTCCAAAGAGAAGGTGAAGACTGGAGCTGCTCTGAAGAAACAGCACCCAGACTTCCTTCTCACCCCTTTTTATTCCATTGGGTTACAAACCTATTGGCAGGTGCCACTCACACCCAGGGTGGACCTTCTGTTTTTAGCCATACTTGGAACTATGCAAACCCTGTCACTTGGTCTTTTTACTCAAAATGACACCATAGTCAACTGTCACATACTCCTGTTTGTATTGCTTTCTGTCCAAGGAAGCCCAATTCCCCTCCTACTTGTCATATGTGCAACCACTGGGTAAGGAGGAGGAGAGTGCAGACAGGTGGCAGCTCCTCTGGGAAAAGCCTGTGTTCAGTGGGAGGTTTCCCAGTTAATTTTTTGGAGACTATGCCACACCATGGAGCCCTTTGTGTATTCTATGGTGGTTTATCCTATTTCATTTTCATATCATATTATCATATTTTCATTTTCATATATATTTCATATATCTATATATTCCACCATATTGCTAGAAATAGAAATCCTCCAATTAGGTTTTAATAACTATCCAGAAAGGAACAGATCTGTCATTCTACTCCCATGTAGTTCTAACTTGTGACTGATCCCTCTGGAAGAAATGTAATGACTTAATTAATTTTGAAGAGGCGAATTTTCTGTTTTTTGAGAAAATGTACCCTTCTAGGATTATTTTTGATGGCAAAAGTCACAAGAAAGTCCTACCAGTGTAACAATTTCTGAACCATGTGTGAAAACTCTTCATCTTCAAATGAAGTAATTCTCTAGTGCATTTCAGTTCAAGTATACACTCAAATTTCTTTTTATCAGTAACCCGAGTTCCTCAGTTGATTTTTTTTGTTTTTTAATTTTTATTGAGACAAGGTGTCCCTGTGTAGTTCACGATTTATGAACTCACTGTTTAGCCCAGATGGGCCTTGAATTTGCAATGATCCTCCTGCCTTAGCATCCTGAGTGCTAGGATTACATGTGGCACCATGCCTGACTCTAAACTGTTTTTTTTTTCCTATAAAGCTATAGTTATCTGAGATTCATCAGAATAGTTTTTTATATTGATCAACATTTTCTACTTATTTGGATTTGAATTTTTTCCAACTATTTTAAGACCATACTGTCTGCTAATGATATAATAATTTGTAATTTGAATAACATATGTGAAAACCATGGGGAGATTAGAGTTAGCTGAGCAGACTCCTGGACTTGTTGGAAACCAAGACATTGGCTTCTTTCTGTGGTGAGTTTTTGCTGGTTGTCTTGAATTTTTTTAAAAGACTCTTAGCAATGAAATATTATAGCACTTTCAATAGAAAAAAAGGGACAGAGATGTGAAGAAATCTGAAATTATCTTTTTATAAGAGAAGAATAAGAAAGATGGTTGCAACAAATCACTTTGGAAGAGGAGGTGAGGAATATGTAACAATGGAGTCACCGTGGTAGACTGCTTTGAGCTTTCCAGATCAGAGGAAAGAGGATGAAAAATTCCTCATAAATGATTATACAATTTCAATACCTGCAGTGTTGGACTCAGAGAGGACTTTAACAACCCATCTGTCTGCTGTATAATAAAACTCTCAGAATGTATGCCACTCAAATGGAAGAGAAAGTGTTAGGCTATGAGAGGAGGAAAAGAGCTTTGTATACCAAGTGAGGTTGTGCCTGGTAAGTAGTCCTGAGCATGTTCTGTTCTCAACATCTATCTGTTTTTCTGTATTTTACCTTTTTTTTTTAGATGAACAATGTTTAAAGATGAAAGAAAAAATTGCTTAGATCTATACTAATTCTGTTGCCTCTTGTTGATGGAGGAATGATAGGTGCACAAATCCAAAGTAAAGATGCTCTTAGTTTATCCACGTACTTTAACTAACAGCTCACAGTACTATGCATGCCTTCTTTCTTCACAAGTTCATCAGTGAATTTGTTCATCCTAAAGACTCCTTTTCTTATGAGCATTTATGGAACAAGTGGTAATAGTAACATCTTTTGACTGTTACCTAATGTATCCAGAAGCAGATTCCCCTCCTTTTCTTATGAGCAGTCTTTGAACCTGAAGTTGAGATGCATTTATGGAACAAGTGGTAATAGTAACATCTTTTGACTGTTACCTAATGTATCCAGCGGCAGATTCCCAGAACCAAAACTCAGTTCTGACTTTTTGGCCTTATTTAACTGACAAGCAATGGGATATTTGTTCCACACTCCCAAGTTGAGGATTTGGCTTCCAGAATATAATAAAATAAACTTTTGCCCTTCCAGTCCATCTCTCCTATTAGTAAAAAAAATAATAATGGCATTATGGACACCTACAAAGAAAGGTGTATAGTTGTAGATACAGGTAGCAGACCCAGCCACACGTACATCTGTGTAAGCTTTTTTTCCTGGAAGGAAACATAAGACATTGTTAGTATAAGGATGGTTAAGTAACATTCAGTTGCAAGAAAGGACTTTTTTATTTTATATTTTATACTTTGCTGTACTATTTTATTTTTCTTGAAAAAATGTTTTGCAGTGCCTGGGGTTTGAACCTAGGGCCTTGCACATGCTAGACAAGTACTGTACCACTGAGCTATCTTCAGGCCTTACAGTATTTGATTTTCAAAACAAGATAATATTTTTATTAAATAAGAAAATGAGGGGAAAGATTAAGAAGATAAAAGCAAAGGATTCTTTCCTGAGTTGAACATCTAGAGTTTCTCATTAAAAATTTTGATTTTGATAAATCATTAGTCCGGTATCTGTAGGAAACATGATTAGTGTTCATCCTGAATATCCTTCAGTGTTTTGTGTAGATTTTATAAAACTAATTTTTATAAAACTTTTATTAAATCCTCTTATGATAGTGTCTTCTTTGAGCTTCCCACAGGCACTGTCCTGTATGTTGGCTAGTAATAATAATTTTCATTTTACAAATGGGAAAACCAATTTGGGGAAGATGGGTGGCAGAGGACATATATGCGTTATTCCAGGACTAGAAGTCAAGTTTAATTACATGTTCAATGTTTATTTATCCTAAATAGAAATAAATTATTTATTTTGGACATTCTTTTTTAAAATACCCTAAGCTGCATTTTCTCTGGTTTTGTACCACTGCATCTATTTCATTCTGTGTTGAATCATATATTCTATCTCTCTCTCTGTCTCTCTGTCTTGCTCTTGTTTTTTGAGACAGGGTCTTAGTATGTAGTTCAAGCTGCTTTGAGTTCACTGGCTAGCCCAGTGGTGATCCTCCTGCCTCAGTCTCCCCAGTGCTGGAACTACAGCCATGTACCACCAAACCTGAGTTCTCCCTTTTCTACCCTTACTGTGTCTGTTATGTGCATAAACTACTTACTTAATCATTATTTTATGGAACTGGTACTCAGGGTGCTTTCTTCCAAATAATTCCTCATTTTTAGGAGAACAACAGTAATAAACTGAGCCATTTCCACAAGACTAACATGTGCACAAGAGAATTAGAACCATATAATGTTTGAGCTGGAGGGAAACAATCTTGTAGAGTATTCTCCTGCTTTGTAAATGAGGAAACTGAAGATTACATAACTTGCCCAGGGTCCCACAGGAAAGCAGAGGTGACATGGTATGCAGAGCCTGAGACTTCTAACTTCAGCCCAGCTCCCCTCCTGCTGCAGCAAACATGACAGAGAACAATTATCTCTGCCATCAGGTTTTAGATGGTCAACGCAGGCAAAAAAAAAGAAAGAAAGAAAGAAAGAAAGAAAGAAAGAAAGAAAGAAAGAAGTCACCCACAGTGAGAGCTCCAACTGTGAAGAGATCATCTGAAAAGGAGTTATAGTGAACATATTTTTCTAAGTTTTAATGAATAATTTTGCAGGCATAGCTCTTTTAAAATGAACTTCCTATATGAATATTAGCATTTCAGCAAAAAGTTTGATTCACCATAAGAATACTTTAGACGGTAAGTAGTATCCTCACCACTGTGTACATTAGAGTAAGATCTCTCTCACTCTTTGTTGGGTAAAACCCAGGGGCATGACATCAAAGTTGTCAACTAATTAATTAATGGCACTTTCTATCTTACTTATAGGCCTCTTAAAATGCAAGCTGTTACCTGAAAAGTTAAATGAAATAAGCCAGGTAGAGAATGACAGATGCCTTCTGTTCTCACTCATATGAGGCAGCTAGAAGAGTTGATCTCACAGATGTAGAAAACAGAATAATAGTTCCTACAGTCTGAAAAACATAGCGGAGAGAAAGGATGAGGAGAAGTTGGCTAAGTGGTACCGAGTTCTGGTTTCAGGGACAGGATGAGTTCCCGAGTCCTATAGCACAGAACTAGTGAGGGACTGCAGTTAACAATAATTTATTGCATATTTCAAAGTAGCTAAGAGGGAGGGTTATGAATGTTTCCAACACAAATGATAAATGTTAGATAGATATGCTAATTACTCTAATTCAATCACTTTGTATAAATCCATCAAATTAAGATACTCTACCCTTCCTCACAAAAAAGACATCACTTGGAGAATATATCTGCAGACATATATGCAGATGTTTCTGTGCACATGTGTTCTATATGCATGACCAGGCTCCAATCCTAGAGACTGTCTTCCATACTAGCTAGGAAAGGTCCAGATATCAATATTTCAAACTGTAGTAGGTTGGCTGTATATGGGAATCTTCTGGGAGTTTTAAAAATACTGAGAGGCCTGGGTCCCATTCCAGCAGTTCTGATCTACTTGGCCTGGCAATTGTCTGGGTATCAGAAGTTTTTCAAAGCTCCTCTTATATAATTAATAGGCAGCCAAGATTGCAGTCCTCCAGCTCAGTGAGGACAGGTTTATTTGTATATAGTAGGTGCTCAAAAAAAATGACTATAATGAAAGACAGAAGGGTTTATAAGAAATGCTAGTGCTAAGAAGTTGTACATTTCCCATTCTTGGGTTATTTCCTAGGCTTGACTATACTGCGATTTGAAGTTGGGGTAGGCATCAAAGCCTAAGAAATTCAGCTCACAGGTATAGCCACTTGTGGCCACTCGTAAAACTTTGAGCTGACAGCCAAGATCTTGCTAATTGCTGTTCCACTGTTTCTGCTGTGATAGGCAGGACATATCTGCCTATCTCACTCCGGGCCTGTCTAACATTGTTCTTGGGTGAAAAATAGCCAGGAACTGGCATCTGGGACACTAAGGTGCTCCAGCCCTGGCTTTAGCCTCAGATGAACTCTGTCCAGTTCTGTCCAGTCAGTGTCTGCCAGGGCCTCCCCACTGCCAGGACTTAGCTTGAGAACTTCCTGAAGCACAGACTGCCTCTGTTGCCTAGTTTCCTTTGTTCTCTGGGTGATTCTCGTTTAGTCTAGGGATTAAGGGAGGGGAAATATTTCCAAATCTGGGTGATTGCAAATGCTTTCTGCTATGAAGAGGCTTAGCTATCCTAGTAAAGGGGCCATGACCGGGCCATTAGAAGAGACATCTCAGATCATACCCAGCAAGGAGTAGCTGTGTGTAATCTGAGATGCTTCCAATGCTGTTTGCATCAGAATCCTTTGGAATGCTTGTTAAACTATAGTGCTGGGGGAGCCCGAAAGTTTCTGATTCAGTAGGTTCTAAGGTGGAACCAAAGAATGTCCATTTTGTATACTTTCCCTGGTACTGGTGCTGATGCTACCAGTCCAGGGACAACCACTGCTCCAGGAAGGACACAGTGATGGGACTGTGCTGAAGTGTGTTGTTTTGGAAATAGTTAAAAGGTCACAAAATATGCAATTGAGAGTTGGGCATGGTGGCACATGCTGTAATTCTAGCACATGCCTGTAATTCTAACACTTTTGGAGGCTGAGACAGGAGGATTACGGTTGCCCAGGCTGGGCAACTGAACAACTTAGGAAGACCTTGTCTCAAAATAAAAAATAAGAAAAAGCTTGGGATGTAGCTTAGTGTGAAAGCCCTGGATTTAATCCCAGCACACCCCCCCCACACACAGGAAGCAAAAAAGAGAGCAATTGAAATGACCAATAAAATCAACAAATTAAATCTAAAGATATATGAAACACCAACTATGTGCTCTTTATTATATAAGCTTTGCTGCTATAAGGAAGAGGAAGATGTGATTACTATAGGAAGTAGCTAGCCTGGGGTATGTGGGAGGTGAGTGATGGGCCAGGAAAGAGGCAGCTGCAATACTTTATGGAGGAAGCACCCAGACTCCATGGGACACATGGGCAGAGGGCTCAGAGGGGGCTTCCAGAAGCAGGTGATGACTAGGTGGAATTTAAAGATGACCAGGAATATCCCAGAAACAATACAGACCAAGGTGAGAGAGAACACAAGCAAGCTTTACGAGAGAAGCACACAAGCTTTGGAGGGAGGAAACGGCTGGATGTGGAGGGGGCCTAGCCTGGGTGGGCTGGGGAGGCTGGTCCCAGGATTCTGTCCTCATTTGAGGAGTTCGGGCTGATCTGAAAAGAAGCAAAGTTGTCAGGGATGTAAGCAGGTGAGGAAGATGATCAGACTTGCCTGCTCACTGACTGCATTTGGAAAACGACCTGGAAGGAATATGTGCCAGCAAGAGACACAGGAGACTGTCAAGGAGTCCCTATGGAAAGTGATGCGGCCACAGGGGACATGGCCTTTACATCATCTTGTCCTTGCATCACCCTCCGCCTCTGCTCAGCAGTTTAAACTTTTCAGACTGTGTGTGCTGTTAGAGTGCTGCTGTGCAATCATTCTGTGCTTCCCCTGTACAGATGGTGTTTTTAAAGGAAAATGAAGTTAAAGTGAATGTCAAGGGCAACTTTGGAGCAGGTGAGCCACAAAAATGCAACCACAGAGCTGGGCATGGTGGCATGTACCTGTAATCCCAGCATGGAGGCAGGAAGATCACAAGTTCAAGTTCCTCTTGGGTAATTTAGTGAAACCTGTCTGAAAATAAAAATAGTTGGAGATGTAGCTCAGTGGTAGACCATACTTGAGAGATCTGTGTGGAAGGCAGTAGGCCAGTCCGAACTTCTGAGCCTAGGAGAGGGTGGGAGAGACAGCTCATTTTGTATCTGGGGGGAGCTCCAGGTTTTCCTTGTCTGGCACTAACTGGAAGTCATACTTTCCTCCCTCTTCTGCTCCCACCTGGAGACAGATTACAGCATAGCAGCTCAGCCACCTGCTTGGTCGAAAACTGGGGTTGCCCTGGGCAGTCTCCTAGGTTCACAGTACTCTCACTCAGGAGGGCCTTGGTGCAGGGCACTATGAAGGGAAGAGGCCGTCCAGAACAAATAAGGGTCCCTTCATGCCCACCACAGCTACAAACAAGCTGTGCATGAAGGCAATGGAGAAGAGGGTGCAGAGGGCTAATCGCTGGGTGAGCCAAGTGCAAAAGGAGCTGGGAGAGGGTGAGTTCTCATCTATCTCTGGCCTCTCTGAAGAGAAATCAACAGCGATGGATTTCACTTGTGGTGATTCTCGCTTCAGCCTGGTAATGAAAATTTGATTTGTGGTTTCCTCTCACAGACTCTTCATCACACAGTAATTGATACATCTCCAACAAGTGGCTCTCAAGGAAATCAATTCTGACAGGTCCTGTCAGCACCTGGATTGTCTAACAAGGACCTTTGCAGGTTTCATCTTTCCTGTGTACCCCTTCCTGAGTTAGGGGCTTCCTTGGAGCCTCATGTGGGCTGCTAGGGGAGGAGGAGTTGGCAGGAGCCACATGGAACAGATTGATCAATGCGCAGAGTCTGCACTTGGAGGTAATGGTGTCAAAATTTATAGGTCACCTTTATCTGGGTGGCTTTGCTGCTAAACACCAACAAAGTAGCTGTGGTTGAGATTGCAGGATGCGGAGCTGGTAACCTGCTGCAGCCTGAAAGGGTGGTAAGTGGAAAGTGCCAGGCAGAGCTGCTGTCCCTGTTCACCCTGCTTCGAAAGGAGAGACAGTATCTCTGGTGCCTTTCCCAGGGCAGGCCCGGACATTTTGCTTGTGACAGTCACCTGGGATGCTGTCATTTAAAAGTTACTAAAAATGTTTGACCAAATGTCTAAGGGAACTTTTGTCCACCTTTTACTGAGGCAGAGCTGCTTTTTTCTGACTTCATCTGCTGTTTGGGTCGGAATGAAGCTCAGTATACAGTGTGCTCCATCACAGTGTGCTCTTCGGTCATTTGAGGGAGTTCTGTCTTCTCCCTGTCACATGGTGTCTACTGCCAGCCCTGCTCAGTGAAGTAGCACCAGAATGACCTATTCCTCCTTCTTGAATAATGTTTTGATTGTGTGAATCTTGTCTTCTCAGGCACTCAGCATACCTAGCAAGGCAGGAACTCAGACCTAATGCAAAACGTCTTTTACTTAACTCCCTCATGCCCCACAATAGCTATTGTGTAACTGGATGCTTTACTGAGATGCTCAAATCCTCCTGGCCTCACTGTAGGAACACACCTGCCTTTCCAGTGTCCATCTAGTGCCTTCCCCTTAGACTCACCCAGAAGGACTGCTTGGTGCACATTTTCATCCTTTACTCTTTGAGAGATGTGGGAGCCATAGTTTCCATGTTCATTCTAGGTCCTCTCTGCACCCTCAGATGCACTCAAAACATAAGGAAGCACTGAGCACATTGCCCTTACCTTACCTTGGGAGGCTGAAGCTAGAGGATTATGAATCTGAAGCCATCCATGGCAACATAACAAGATCTTGTCTCCAAAAAAAATAATTTTTTAAGGCAAGGAAGCAAAATATATTAGTTATCTATTGCTGCATAACAAATGAGCCCCCAATTTAGAACAGTAAAACAGCAGATAGTTACTATCTTATGGTTTCTATGGATAGGGATTTGGAAGCAGTTTAGCCAGGTGCTTGTTGCCCAGGGTGTCTCATGAGGTTGCAGTCAAGATGTTGGCCGGGCTGCAGACATCTGAAGACTTGTCTTGGGCTGGAGGACCTGCTTCCAAGGTCACTCAGTGGCTGTTGGCTGGAGGCCTCAGTTCCTCTCTGTGGATCTTACCACAGACAGCTGGCTTCCCCCAGAGCAGGTGATATAAGAAAGAGCAAGTGGCAAGTTGTGGTGCCTTTTATTACCTAGACTCTGAACTTGGATTCTGTCATTCCCATTTTCTTTCTGTTTGTCACACGTCCACCACACACTCAAAAGGAAATTATGCTTAACCTTTAGAAGGGTATGTCAAACTCATTTTAAACCACCACAAAAAGTGTGGCTCCTAATTCTGACAAAGTAAGTACACAGCCAAACAGCCAAACTTCCCATCTGAGTGGCTTGTGGGCTGCTCTGAGGAAACTCCATGTGCCTGTGGGTTGACAGTAAAATAGCATTGGAATCCATAGTTAGAGTTAGTCTGACAATAGCTGTTGGCTAGGATACATTGCATGTTCTATGAGTTGGGAGCTTAGGAAAGTTCCATGTGGTCTCTTTTTCCTCACAGAGCTTACAGGGGTCAATGACACCTTTAACAAGCTCTGTATAATTACCTTGTCTTTCTGAAGGCCTTATGTACTGGCTAGACTTCCAATCTGTCAGAAAGATGAAGAATGGGCAGCTTAAAAAACAATTGGAGGATTTGAAGTCTTTTCTAGGATTTGGGTCTCAGGTTTCTCATCTGTATTAGTAAAGGAGATGGAGGAGGCCAGTGGGTCTCTGCCCTGGGTGCTTGTTGGAGTCACCTGGGGGGCTTCCAAAGAAAATGCTTCAGAAATTCTGATTCATTCAGTCTAAGAGGGGAGTCTAGCATAGGAACTCCTTATATGAGACACACTAGGTTATCAAATTATGATGATCCTATGACATTTGATGACTTTAAGTGGTAAGCTGTATGGTCACATGGCATAGGAGTGTGCCCAGGTACCCTTGTTGAGAAGCCTAAATCCTGAATTTACCACCTACCCCCAACTCTGGTCACCCACAGTGGTCTAAGACAGTTGTGGTCTGCCTTGTGTGTTAATGAAGTCACTCAATCTGTAACCATAGAAGGAATTACTACATTGGGCAGGTGGCTAAATCAGGCCAGTGGTTCTCCAAGTATGTATGGTCTGAAGTTCAGCAACACCAACTGGAAATGTTTTTAGCAGTCTAATTCTTTCTACTTCTTACTCTAAATCAGAATTTCTGGATCTCTGGGGGCGGAGCCTTTGCATTTGATCTTGATCCATATAAAGTTAGAGGAGCCCTGAATCAGAGGACTGTCCACAAGCTTTCCTTTCAGCAGCAGTGAATTAGCAGAGGGATGTAGATGTCTGTCTTGGAAACATCAGTCTGTCAGAAGGTGTATTGGGTGGAGTGACTTTACATGGCTGTAACTTCTGCTAAAGAGTGACCAAAGTCCTCTTGCTTCCTGGGGACTGATGCTAGGAATTTAGCTGGGAAAGATTCCTTGATAAAAAACCCAACACAGTTTATCACCCTTAAGCATTTAGGTACTATTTCCTATTTTACAGCACTCTGGGCTGTTGTTTTCAATAGTCCAGAGAGTCTGTCCAAGCTCTTTGTGTCTTTTCTTCTCTCTTAAAGAAGAATTGCATGCACCTACCGTAGTGTTCTGGGGATATGATGGAAGTATGAAATCAGAGCATGCAAGTGCTAATTCCCCATCCACTTTGTGTACCCCTAGCAGTGACAGGATATGAAGCTAGATGGATGGAACCGAGCCTCTATAGCAAGTCTTATATTCATTAAAAATTACAGATCCTTCCAGTAACAAACAATCAAACGAACAGCTAGTGTGTTTGCAATTCCAGTAGGGTGAGGGAAGAGGATCATAAGTTTAACTCCAGCTAGGGCAACTTAATGGTTCACCAAGTCCCTGTCTCAAAATCAATAAAAAGGACTGAGACTGTAGCTCAGTGCAAAGGCTCAGGTTCAAATCCCCTCGCCCGAATAAACACCACCAGCAAAACCCTCTATTAATTGGAGAGAGCAAAAATATAAGTTTTTGAACTCTACCTGGGTTATTATTTTTGTGTTGTCTCCTAGCCAGAAACTGTACCCCCAGCTCTTGCAGTCACCCTGTACCCTTGTGGCATGCATGGCAAATCTGGCCATCCACAAGCCTCTATCAATGACTGTCCTCTAAGTTCAATCTACTTCCATGCCAGAAGACCTTACCTACACTTGTCATTGGGAACTGTCTAGGTCCGGTGTTTATCTTTAATAATTACTGAAGGAGTTCATTTCATTCAGGAGGTTACAAGGATAACAAAAGAACTGAGTGACAGTGGCTAATGTGAAACTGGAAGATTGATCTGAACATCAAATGTTAAATAGTCGACATAAAGCTCAAGCATCGACCGCAAACTGCAAACGTCAATAACCCTCACTCCAGGCTCCTCTCTCCAAGGGGCTGCTGATGGTGTCCACAGGCTCACACAACTGGAGGGGGAATGTCTTTGTTTGTTTCCAGTAGAATTATGTCTTTATCTGTTGTTTTCTTTCTGTATTACAAAGGTCATTTTCTTATTAGGGGGGAAAATCCAGAAGAAAGAGAAGAAATTCTATTATTCCAAATGATACTCCCTTTCTATCTGGTATGTTTAGTTTCCTTAAGTGATGGAATCATCTAAGTGCTTTAAAAATAATACAGATGCTTGGGAGCCAGTCCAGAGGTTGAAAGTTGACTAGACTGTCCGTAGGCCTCCTGGACTGGTATTTTAAAAAGTTTACTGGGTGATTCTAGTGTATAATTCAGGCTGTGAGCACCTGGCTAAGAGCATTCATGCATTAGATTTCTCTGGCTTTTGATGTGATTTTTCCCTTATTTGCTACTGTTCAGTTTTATCCAGTTCTAACCCTTGAAGATACTCTCTGTCTTCCAGTGTGGACTGTGCTGGGATGAGTAGTTCTCTCTCAGTCTCTGTCTGTCTCTTTCTCCCTCTCTTCCTTAATCTCTCTTTGAGATCTCATGTTTGATGACAGTTGTGTGAGCTTTATACTATGTATCTGGCTTTTCTGTAGACAAAATTGAATTTTGCCTAAAAGTTGTCCACAGCGTGTACTTGTTAGCTTTCCATCCCTGTGACAGAATGCCTGAGAATGACAAAGGAGGAAAGATTTACGCTGGCTCACAGTTTCAGAGGTCAGACCCTGCTCAGCTGGCTCCACTGCTGTGTAGGCCCATGGCAAGGCAGCCACGTTTTGGAGGAAAGCTACTCACCTCGTGGCACCTTGAAAGCAGAGGGAGAGGAAGAGCCCAGGAAGGGATCAGAGATAAGACATGGTCCCCAAGGTCAGGCCCCTGGGACCCATTTCTTTCAACTAAGCCTCATGTCTTAAGTTCCATTACCTCCTCTGTCAGCCACTTTCCTCTGCTGGGACAAAATACCTAACACCTGAAACTTAAAGAAGAGGGATTTTTTGGCTCATAATTTCAGAGTTCAGTCCATGGTTGACTGCCTTCAAGGCAGAAATGGCATAGTAAAAGAGACTGGCAGAGGAAAACTTATCCCATGACAGCCAGGAAATGCGTGTGTACGGGTTGGAGGTTGTGGAGGTAGGAACAAAAATACAGGTCATGCCCCCAGTGACCTACCTGAAACCAGACCCCACCGCCTAACAGCACATTTCGCTATGAACTCGTCAGTGGGTGAATCCACTGAGTATAGTGCCCCGTGATCCAGTCACCTTCAAAAAGTCCTACCTCTGAACATAGGAGACTTCTGGGGAACACTTTAGATCACAACCACAATACTACCTGACAGTGCCATCGAACTGTGAATTCATTAGTGGGTTAGTCCACTGATGAGGTTAGAGCCCTCATGATTATCTTCTAAAAGCTTCCCTCCAAACATGTGAGACTTTGGGGACACATTTTAGATCTAAATTATAATAATTCAACATATGACTGACTTTGTTTGTGTTCTTACCCCAGCCAGTGCCTTGGGGGCTGCTCTGCCTCAATGTCCACTTGTGCACAGGCTACCCTTATTCAACAAGGAGCCCGGTGAGTGAGTGTGACTATCTTAGTAATGACTTGTTACCATTAGTGGAGAAACAAGTAAAGGATCCTAGGATTGTAGTTACAGGGGTGCCTATATCCTTTCAAAAGTACTTGTATGGAATCATTTATATAATATTTGTACCCAAGAAGCTTTTTAAAATTTACTTCATGACAGGTTTTTTTCCTGTATCAGAAAGCAATTTCTAAGCAACATTCTAATTAGTACAGGTTTGTCATAGCTGCCAGATTTGTCTTGATCAATTTAGCTGACAGACTTTTGGTAATTACCAGTTGTCCTATTTTAAGGAAATTACTCTTATAAGAAATGCTAACTATAAGGAGAAGATTTTCTTGAAAATTAAACTGGAAAATCACCCCTTTATGCTTGAGGAAAGCAGACCTAAAGCACTGGAGCTCTTGATGCCAAAGTGGTGAAAACTGCTACCCATAGATTCAGTCCGCCTGGCTGTGAATCCCAGCTGTAGAATCACTCGTGTGTGTAAGTTTAATGTATTTGGGTCGCCATGGCCTTCTCTGTAAATATGTGTAAAGAATGTAGAGACTGTGTGAGGAGGAAATAAGATAAATCTTATAAAACACAAGCTCAATGTAGGTTAGCTATTTTCATGGATTTTTTTTCTTTCTCCTTATTGTGTTAGAAAAGAAAAGGGATCTCTTTCCCAGTGAGCTAGAGCAGAGCCTCAAAATGTTCTTGGTACAATCACTCCAGGCAAGTACTTTCATGTATTTGAAAATCTTCGTTTTGTATTTCATCCTTTGCTGGGATTTTGGAGACTGTGATTTATATACCATTGCCATCTGGTGGTGACACACTCAAATTGCAGGGCTTTTTGGAAGGACGAATAGGTATTTTCAATCTGAAAAAATAAAATAATGAATTTTTTATGGCTGGTAAAAAAGTTGCCTTATATTTTTCAAAGTTCACTGATATATTCTGCTTAGTTTGGCTACTACTTTAAATCTGTAGAAGTGGCTATGTAATGTATGCAAAACCCTAGGCTTGATTCTCAATACTGTAAAAAGAAAAGAAGACCCTGTAAAGTTATTCAGTCTTCTAAATGAGAAACAATCAGAAAAGATTGTTAAGATCTGAATGTTTGTGTCTCCTCAAAGCTCATATGTTGAAGCTTAATACTTAATGTGATAGTATTAAGAGGTGGGCCCTTTGGAAGCTGAATAGGTTTGGAGGGCTCGGTACTCATAAATTAATGCACTTACCGAAAGAGACTGAGAGAGCTTTTTTCATCCTTTCTACTACATGAGGACATATGGAGAAGGTACCATCTGTGATGAAGAGGGCCTTCATGAGACACCAAATTTGCCCCATCTCCAGAACTGTGACAAATAAATTTCTGTTGTTTGTAAGCCACTGAACACTTTGTTTTGTTTTTCAGTGTGGGGCATTGAACCTAGAGGTTTGAGCATGCTAGAAAAACACTCCATTCCTGGGTACCTTCCTAGCCCTATTACTTTGTTATAGCAGCTTGAATGGGCTAATACTAAGTGATTAAATGCTGTGTTAATCATCTTTCCATCACTGTAACAAATACCTGAGATAATTAACTTATAAGGAAGAAGGATTTAGTTTGGCTCACAATTCTGACAGTTCTCATACATAATTAATCAGATCAGTTGCTTTGGACCTGTGTTCAGGCAGTAGTTTGCACAGTGGAGCAAAACTACTCATCCCATGGCAGGATGACAGAGAGGAAGGGAAAGAGGCCCACATCATACAACCCCTTCGAAGGCACACGACCTCCCAGTAGGCCCCACTTCTTAAAGTTTCTGCCATCTTCCATCGGTGCTGGGCCAGGACCAAGCCTTCAACACAGGGACCTTTGGAGAATATTCAGGATCCAACTACTGCAAATGCCTTCCCCAAGTTTGGAGCGAGACAAAAAGACAGGAGTCAGAGCTGGAGCTTTGGATCTTGTGTCTCTCCTATTGCTCTCTCTCAGCTGACTTCCCAGTAGGTTAAGCCCATATGAGAGACCTGGTATGTGTTTCCAAAGTGTTCATCCATGAAAAAGGAGGTGAGAGCACATTAAAGACAAGCACTCAAGGGGCTATGGATTTAGCTCAATGGCACATTGCCTGCCTGGCAAGTGTGAGGTTGTGAGTTTGATACCTGGTACCAAAAAAAATAAAAATAAAAAAATAATAAATAAGCACTCAACTTCCCAAGATTACAAATGGAAGATTCTACCTACTTATTGCACAGAAAGTTTTGGGATTCTCTGACTAGACAGTTGATAGTGTTGTTTATATCAGCATTCCTGCACATACTTTCTGTGGTAGAATGAAGACATTTGGTTATTTGCCTGGTATCTTAAAATAACAGTGATTTATGATTTCTCATAATTTCTTAATTGGGCAGTGCTTGAGTGGGTGATTCTTCTCCCCATGGCATCAAATGACATCTCTTGTTTCTGTACTTCCAGCTGCTGGCTGGGTTCAGCTGTTCCAGAAGGTCTACCGTATCTGCACACTTCTTGGAATCAGGTCTGGACTTGTCCTCCCACAGCATAGTGGTCCCAGCTCTTGATGGGACAGGAGCCATACTCAATCAGTGATAGGAGGACTTGACAGCAGCTGTGTTAGAACTCATCCACCCCAGTAACATCCAGGGGTCCACTTGGGAAAAGACACAGACATTTCTACTAGGACATGCATTCCATAGATGCAAAGAAGATTCTCCATTTAATCCACCAAATATGCATAAGAAAATTGTATATATATATATATTAGATTGAGGAACAGTACATACAATCTTAGGTGATAATATGTTGAAGGAATAATCTTCAAACACATTTTATCTGGCTGTTTATAATCCAGATTACCATTTGGGGTCCTGTCAGGGGCTGCCCATAGCTTCAGAATCATGATTTTGGGCTGAAAGATTATTTAACTCAATTTAGACAGGGATTTTGTGGCTAGAGGAAAGAAAGTGGAGAAATAAGTGACTCAAAAGTTAGTCTATTAGAAAAAAATGCATGATAATGTTATGTCCAAAGTCTTTTAGAACCCAGTTACGGTTCCAATCTAAATAGTCTGATCAAATATGTACTTGCCCAATTGCCTGTGGCTGGAACACGCTTTCTTCTTTTAAGTTTCAGTCCATCCATCCTGCAGCGTTTCTATTTTCTAAGCAAGCTTTTGTTAGCTCCTAATTGCCTTGAGAGAATTGAGTGCAAGAGTTCAAATTGCAATTAAAAGAGAACTCACAGCCGGAGCTTCTATTGTTCCATGTGGTTTTCCTCTCACCTGCAAATTTGCATTGCCAATATTTTTCATGAGCAATTTGTTCTTTCCAAAGAACTTTTATGTCCATTATTGTATTTAATTTACACACCAACCTCCTAAGAACACTTAACTTAGCTTGTCCCTTCAAAGAGCAACCTTGGAATAAGGAAGCAGAAATCTGGGCACATAATTTTGACTTGAATTTCAATTAGTGGTGTGAAAACTAGTTGCAGTCAAGAAATTATGTTTTTACCCAACCCCAACTGTGACTTCCCCCTTGGAGAAGGATTTGAGCTCAGTCACTCCTGAGCATCATGTAGGAGAGAGATGAGGGCAGCAGCAGCTCAGCTGCTGAAGCATTTGCAGGTCTGCCAATGTGGATCTGAGATAGGTGAAATGATACAGTTGAGGGCCTTATTAGTAGCCCCATGGATTCCTCAGTCCAGTTCAGAATGCTTCTTGCAAGTTAATGAGGAACTTTCTCAGTAGCAACTAATGGGCTTTCCTGCTGGGCTGAAATTAGAGCTGAAAGGTAAACACAGATATATCATTGGAGTGGAATAATAATATTATACCACACAGGCAATGAGAGTGTGGATTAATGATTCTTTCACCCTTGGAGTTCTGATGTTTGCTGGGCAGAGACGGACAATGCATTCTGTTTTGCCAGACAGTCTCAACACAGGTTGCCATCATTCTGTGTCCCCTCTCATTCTCAAGTTTTCAGGCTTGTCAGGTTAAGTTATCTGGTTCCTCAAAACATGGAGCTCAGCACAGCACAAGCATTCAGGAAAAGTGAGTTCTTTTCTTTCACCACCCAGGAACATGTACAGCAAAGCTGTGCAGAGTGTGTATTTTGTGCTTTTAATGAAATTATTCTTCTCAACACTAAAGGTTGAAATCAAGGCCTCTTCTTGATTAAAGTCTTCTTTTTAAATGTGATAAGGCTTATTCAAATCCATGTTGCCACAATAGTCAACCTGATTCCTGCTGGCTTTCCATTCTGTTGAGCACATAGGAGAAGTCTGTTTTTTGTGTTTGGCTTAGAAAAATCATAATATTTGCCCACTATATTTGTAAAAAAGCAAATTATTTCTTCTTGTGTATGATTTTATTTTTCCTCTCACCCTATTCAGTGGGTGAGTCTCATGAGTTAGAAATGCAAATAGGTGTAGCAATGGGTTTAGAATCTCACAACTAGTAAGACTCTCACTGAAAGTACATGTGGTTCTTTTATCTTTCAATTCTATATCCTTCCCTTAATCTTGTCTTTTGTAGATATTCCCAGCAACAGTATCTGACAATAGCCATGCTGCTTGAAAACATTTCTGTTAGCACCTAGCAAAATTTAGAAACCAGTAAAATTGATGAAGATGTATCCTGTAGACCCGATGACAGTGTAGAACTTGGTTGCTCTAGCATGTGGATTGTTACAAGTTTATATATTCAGTGCAACCAAAGAACAGCGTTATTTATTTAGGGTATTTATGATTTATAAAACTTTGTATTCACAGGCTCTTTTTCTGAATCTGATGCTTCAGATGTGTAAAATACAGGTAAAGGTCTTTTTATCACTGTTCTTTCACCACTTTTTCCTCTTTCAGAGGAGGAAACAAGCTCAGAAAGATTAAGGGAATTGCTCAAGGCCGTGTATCTGGTACATGGCTGCACATGACAAAGGCCAGTAATTTTGATCTCTGGTCCCATCATGGGCTCCTTACTTCTGATCTCAAGAAGTTTCTCTGCCATACTGGCAAACTCGATTGCAGGACCAGTAGTGCCCTTAGTGAGCACCTCCTGAAATGGTGAACTGTTCCTCCTCTGTGAAGGGGGACAGATATGGTCTATTACTGCTGCAGTGATTAGAAAGACAGCAGTCTTGTATATGGCATGAATGACTTTAATGGCCAGAAAGGCCAAAAAGTCCTGGGAAGCTAATTAGACAGCTCATTTTCAAATAGAGTCAAGCAGGCAGAAGTCAGTTAGAGAAGGGGAAAGACATGGGAACAAAACTATCTTGAAGGATGCAGAGCCTACCTGTCACAAATGAGAAATAGGGTTGAGGGAACACTAGAATCCCACGAGGATAGAGAAAGTGAAGGTCTGGTAAAGAATTGAAGCACGGCCACACAACTCCTATTGAAAAGCTGCATTTGGTTCCTTATTTAGGGAGAGAAATGTTTGAGGGGCATGACATTTTAGACAAATAGAAATATATGAAGAACAGAGCTAGTGAAGAAATACTTACCAGTGAAGAAATACTTACTGAGGTAGGCAGATGGCATTGCCTCTCACCATGGTATTTGTAGATCTAAGTCAGAGAATCAAAACCTCTGGTCCAGTGGAAGCAACCAACTCATGTGTGAGCAGGTTAATCACCAGACCTCTGCTTGGTCTCTGTCTCCTTTCAGTTTTACATTGTATTACTTTGTGCAGGAACAAACTGCACTGGGTTTCCTGATTCCAATTAGAGACTTTAGTTTTTAAGCAGTACAGGGATTTGTTGATTAAATAAAGTGAGAATATTGATTGATGGAGGGGAGAAGATCAGCATGCCTATTACTTTGTTCATTAACTTTTGAAAAGTTAGAATCATTGGATCTTAGAACTAAAGAAAAGCAATTGTAGAGACTATATAGTCTATTTTTTTTAAGCTAATACAGATTTTTTTTTTTCTGCAGCTACTTGAATAGATGGCAAGCTTTGGATAGCCTAGTGAAAAATATTTCAGATTTATAGTCCGACCCACCTCATTGGAATTCTAGCTTCTCTATCTGTGGACAGTGGTAGATACTGCTTAGTCTTTCTAAGCAGAGGGTCACCCATCTGTGGCATGGAACTAATTCTAAGCTCCCTGGGTCACTGGCAAGATACCCAAAGGGCAGGACTCACAGTGTGAGAGCTGCATGCAGAGTGGCTTTTACTGTTGTTATAAACAATGACAACTATCTCTGTTTCCTTCAAATGGATCTGAACATTCATGAAGTTCCAGTCAAAACCCTGGAAGACTAATCTGAAAAAAATTGAGTAGTTGACTCTAAAATTGATATGTAAATGTAAAGGTTCTAAAATCTAAAACAGCAAAACAAAATTAAGAAAGAGGAAAGTTGGCAGACTCATACTACCTGGTGTCAAGATTTACTAAAAAGCTACAGAAGTAGCTGGCATAAAGAGTACAAGTATGTATGGAGCTGGCATAAAGAAAGACAAATGAATCAATGAAAGAGAACAGAGAGCACAGAAATCGACCCATACATAGACACTCAATTGATTTTTGACAAAGATGTGAAGTTGATTCAACAAGAAAGGCTTTTTATCAGATGGTGCTGGAAAAAAATGGATACCTATCTGTAAATAAAGCAAAGCTTTATCCCTACCTAACTCTATCTATAAAAAACTAATCTGAGATGCATCACAGACTTGATATCTGAGAAACAAAAAACTTCCAAGAAGAAGACATAGGCCACTATCTTTAAGTATTTGAATTATATAAGAGATTAGGGGCACAAAAAAGAAAAAAAAAAACCAGAAAGTAGAAATTTGTCAAAACCAGACATTTCATGAAGCGGTGTTATTAAGAAGATTAATAGGCATTTAAAAGATGGGGGAGGAATATTGGCAGTCCATTTAAATAAAGCTTCATTTACAGACTTCTGAAAAGCAATAATAAAAGATAAGAAACCCAATGAAAATAGCAAAAGACTTAGACGTTTGGTTGACAAATGAGCAGTCAGGGGGTTGATATTATTTGTCTTAAGAGAAATATAATTAAAACCACAATGAGACATCATTTGGAAGTACTAGAATAGCCACATCATAAATATTGGTAATATGAAATGTTGGCAGTAAGGTGAAGCAACTAGAATACTCTTGCCACACTGGGGGAGTGAAAAGTGATACAACCATAAAGAACCATTGGCAGTTCTTATAAAGTTAATACACCTATCCTTGCTCCTGCTAGTTTCCTTTTAGATACACAAAAGAAATGAAAACTCAGGCCTATGAGAGGACTTACATGAAATGTTCATAGCAGCTTTATTTGTAATGCCTTGCATCAGAATCACCCAAGTGTTCATCATCAGGGAATGAATGAACAAACTGTGGAATGATCATAGAAAATGGAATAATACTTGGCAATAGAAAGAAACAAAATACTATGCATGCAACAGAAACACCACCACCACCCCCCCACCACCACACACACACACATAATAGTGAAAAAAATCAGGAGAAAAAGTCAAGAAATAACATTATAACAAATGCTGGTCAGGCTGAGGTTAAAAAAAAAAAAACAATCCTTCCATATTGTTGGTGGGAGTGTAAACTAGTACGACCACTCCGGAGATGCCTCAAAAACCTAAAAATAGAAATTCCATTTGACCCAGCTCTTCCTCTTTTAGCTATCATCGTGAAAGAGTAAAATACTTCATATTCCAGTGATAGGTGCATGCCTATGTTTATAGCTGCATAATTTATATTAGCTAAATCTTGGGAGCAACCTGTATCATCAGCAGATGAGTGGATGAAGAAAAGGGGGGTATTTATACCCAACAGAGTATTACTCTATCATAAAGAAGGATAAACTCAAGGCATTCATAGGTAAATAGATGTACCTTGAAACCATAATGTTAGGTGAGATAAATCAGACACAGAAGTTGAATACTGCATGCATTCTCATATGAGAAACTCAGAACATCAATAAAAGGCAAAATAGAAAGTAATAAAGTAGGGAGAACTTTTTCAAATGGAAAGGGAAACAAGAAATAGAGGAAGGGGAAGGGAGGGAAGAAGATTAAAAAAGAAATGAAGAAAAATTGAAAATAGAGCTTTTGCAAATGGGAAGGCGTGTGAGTTGGAGGAAGTATAGAGGGATGGTAGGGGAAGGAAATGGAAAAAGAATTAGGGTTTGTTATGTACAGGTACAAACTCCTCCAAGATAAATGTGCTACAAACATGAACTAATAAAATTAATTAAAAAGAGTACCTCCTCAGTGACTCTATTTCCGAGAGGTTCAAGAACAGACAAAACTAATACTGTATATGGTGACTGAAATCAGAAGTGTCCAAGGCAGGTACACGTGCCTATAATCCCATCTACTCAGGAGGCCGAGGCAGGAGGATTGCAAGTTGGAGGCCAGTCTGGCTAATTTAGTGAGACCCTGAATCAAATAAAAAGTAAAAAGTGTTGGGTTGTAGCTTGGTAGTAGAGCATCCAGTACCACAAAAACCAAAAAGATAAATAAATAAATAAATAAATAAATAGTGACCTGTGTTTGCTTTTGTTGAGAATAGATAGGGATTGGCTGGAAAAGAGTATGAGGAAATTTTCTATCATAACAGAAATGTTCTATTTCTTGATATCAGTGATGATCATATGGCTGGACATAGTCACCAAACTTATTAAACTGAACACATAAGATCTAGGCTCTTGAGGTGTGGTGTTCATGCCTGTAATCCCAGTGTTCTGGGAGGCTGACGCAGAAGGATAGAAATTGAAGTCCAGCCCAAGCAATTAAGATCCTGTCTCAAAAAAGTGGGGTGGTATTGGGAATGTAGCTCAGGGCAAAGGCCCCGGGCTTAAAGTCCAGTACTGAAAAAATAAAATCTAGACAGTTTCTACCTAAATATGTTGAGAAATAATAATGATGACATCTGAAATGAAAGATATTATGACTTAGTCTAAACAGCAAGTGCAGTAGGCTTGTTATTCCCATGATCTGACCTTTCTACTGGTATCAATGTGGCCTGAAATGTGTTAGTGTTTTTTGAACAGTTGCATTGCACTCTTGCCATTTATTAAACTTATGACTAACAATAACTGCCACATCTCTTTTTGCATGCAAATTGCTACCAAACAGTGTTCCTTTCTACAACGTATGTTGTGTGTGTCTAAGCTGATCCATATGTAACCCTTGGGAGAGTGAATGGAACTCAGATATGAGGTGTGGTCAAAAAATTATGGTGTGCATTTAAGTAAAAACTTTATTATAGTGAAAGACACCAGCCCATTCACCCACCAAATACTCCTCACTTTGAACACACTTATCCTATTTTTCTTGCTATTTTCTGAAGCAGTTCTACAAGTCCACTTTCTTCAGGGTCTTTAGTTTCACTGTCATGGCTGCCTTGATGTCTTGAATTGATTCAAAATGTTTACCTTTCATAGTCATTTGGACTTTGAGGATAGCCCAGAAATCACATGGTACCAGATCCAGTAGGTAAGGTGGGTAAAAACACACAGATATGTTTTTATGAGCCTGCTTTTCCTTTGGATGCCACGTGGCAGCAGGATTAACCGTATGTTTTTTTTAATCGTACCTCATATTCACGAAAGAGGACTTTCAGAACTGCTCCAGAAGGTGGCAAAAATGATGTAATAAATGACGTGAGAGGGACTGTTTTGAGGGGATGATCTCAAGGTGGGAGTTAAAGGCTAAATGAGATATTAAGGAGGTAAAGCTTTGCAAAGGGATAGAGTGGTGTAGCATTAGGGACCGTTTCCTGTTAAAGCCCTCACTACGGATCTTTGAGAAGCTGACTTGGGTGAGGGTGGGGAGCTAAATATATAATGAGGCTTGGAACTAAAAAACCAATTTTTAAGTCCTCTGTGTTTGAAAGTTCACCCTGACACATCCATCCTTTTGTGTTTTAAGGGCTTCTGGGACTTCCAGGCCCCCTCCAATTATTACCACTTTAACACTCCCCCTCACTGCTAAAACCTTCTAAGAAATGTTAGACCTTGAAACTTGATATTCTAAATGGACTCAACAGACTGTAATATTAAACATCTCCTGCATGCTAAGCACTGTGGAGGTTATGAGTAAGAAACTGTTCCTGTCCTCCAGGAATTTACAACTCGATCCTATCACTTTCGGTCCTAGAAGGCTCCTGAATCCTGCCCTCCTGCTTCATTCACTAACCACGCTGCCAGGCTTCGCAGCAACCATCTTGCAGTTGGTTCCGCCTCGGTCCCTTTTTCCCATGTTTCCGAGTTTCCTCTCTACAGCGAGCCTGGCCTAGCTAAGAGTAAAAGACTTTTCATGAACCTCTAAGGCAAGACAAAAACTGCAAAGAATTACTGTGCCTTTTGAAGGCATCACAAATAAACCTGATGTTATTGTGCTTTAAGGTCATGGATGACTTTTAAAACCTTCCACACACCTTTAACTTCATAACTCATACCTTAGGGTGACTTTATATACATGTACCAACTCCCCCATAATGAATGTAATCATTATATACTGCAAATGTATACTAATAAAAATAAAAAGATTTTTAAAACCCATAAACTCCAACCTTGGATTTCACTAAAATTTCCATTAATATCTTCTTTGTATTCCAAGATTCGGCCTAGCATTCAGTACCTAATTTTGTTGGCCCATCTTTCTGGGCTCCTCTGGTCTGTAACAATTTCTCAGTCTTGCTTTGTTTTGCTCTGTCCTTGACAGTCTTGAGGAGTAGTGGTTAGATATCCCTGGATCTGGGCTTGTCTCATATTTTTCTCATGATTAGACTGGGATTTTTTGAAGAAACCGTGGTGAGGTGAAATGCCCCTGTCATACAGTATCGGGGTACATGATGTTCACCTGACCCTGATCACTTGGTTAAGGGTGTAGTGTTTGCCAGGTTTCATTACTAACAGGGACTGTTTTTCTTTCCCTGCTCTGTTCCGTGGAGGTGAGTCCCAGAGTCTTATACACCCTGAGCTTCACCTTCTGGAGCAAAGTATCTTTGCATATTGTTCACATCAGTGTGTTTTGAACAGAATTCATATTCAGCCCCAGTACTCCAATACAATTCACCCTCACTGTGCCATTCACTCTCTTTCTGAGAACACTAGCTAATTAATCCTAATTAGAAATTATAGCAGAATCTCACTAATTCTCACTTAACTGGTCTGTAAATAGAACACATTTTCTAAAAACTCTTCAGTCTCTACTTTACTCCTAAGCTGAGATTTATGTAGCTAAAAGTGGCAGCACATGGCTAATCAACAAAGTCCGTGTCCATGAGTGTTTTTCTAAAGAGTTTATCAGCAGAGCCTCAGCATGAGTGACTTTCTCCAAACATTTTACTTTGTATTTTCTGCTTTCCTGTGGAGCATTATCCTAATCATTTAAAGAGAATATATTTGCGAAAATGGCCTTGGGTTTTAATCTATCTATTATATTACAGCCTCTAAATGGAATGTTTTTCTCTGAGGAGTGTAAAGCCGATTATTATATATAATTAAGTTAATATCTAGATTCTCAAAAACATCCAGTCCCCTTGTGAGTGGGTTTCCAGCAGAGATGAGTTTGGTTTTGAATGAGTCTATCTAGGATTCTGCCTGGCAGAACCCAATGTATTTGATACAACTTGTGTATTATAAATGTTCCCAGATCAAATGTTTGAGTGATCTGAGAAAAGTCTGTGACTTACACTGTTGTCACACACAGTGACTAGCATGTGGCATTTTTAGTAGAAGTTTCTGGTTGTCTACCCAACTTCCATTTGTGACTTTCCTCCTCAGTGGTCAGGCATTTAAGGGGACCCTGACCCACCTGAGTTCTAGAGCTGAGTCTGATTGGTTAAAGAATACTGATTCTTCCTTGGTCATGATGAATTTAGGAAGCACACATGACCTCAAGTAGGCCAGAAGAGGGGCTTGTGGGTGTTTCTAATAAAAGTTTCCTGCATCTTAAGAAAAAGCCACAGAGAAAGCCAAGGTGGTTCCTCTGCCTGTGGTCAGATCTCCAGGCACTGCCCACCTCCACCGCGAGAACCTCAGAGATACAGAGAGCTGTGCCACACTGTGGCTTATAAACTGGTAAACAAGGAATATACTAGTTTAAGTTTCTTATGCCTTGTAGCCAAAGGTATCCTGAATGATACAGAATTATCAATAAATATTTTTATTTGATTCATTTTGATGCTAAAGGATCTTTTTGGAAGAAAAGATTAAACAAACAAGCAAAACACTAGCTCACTTACATTGGGAAAGGAATTTCATCCCAGTTAAAAAAATTTTAAAAGCTGTGTGGTTTTTATTTCTTCTTATCCCATATTCATAAATTTGCTCATTTTGTAATATTTTAAAAAATGTTAGTCAGAGTTCAAGGATATAAAACTAACAAGTTAGAACTCACAGATTGTTCTGTGTGGATCCAGTGTGACAGTAATGTGGGGTCTGGTGTAACAAAGCAGAGCACATGGTCGGTTCCTCTGAAGCACACACATCCCTCTTCCCAAAATGGTCTTATCTCCATCTTGGTCATATTTTCTTTCCCTGCTGTGTCATTTTGTTTTTTCTTCCTTTGAATGTCTTCCCCTGGGCAGGTGTCTATCCATTGACCTGTGTCTTTCTGAGATCTTGATGGGGGAGTGGATTGGCAGGACTTGCTCAAGAGAAAAACAAGCAGGCAGCTGCAACTTTTGGTGATAAGAGGGAGAAAGTAAACCACCAGTCTGTTAGTGAAGAGAGTGAGCTGCTGTAGTCCTTGAAATAAAAAAATGGATGCACAGGCAAACTGGGCAAGAGCACCCACAAAGATGGTGACTGAGAGATGGCTCTAAACTTCCGATATCACATCTGTGCAGTGACTAAACTCCACTCAGTCCAGGGATTCCACTCCTTGAGAAAAACCGTGAGTAATTAATGACATTCCTTTGAAATCCCATAAAAGAGAAATGAAATGCCTCTTAGGCTCAGTACCTCTCTGCCTGTGGAGTGGCCCCCTTTGCTGTCATTTCCCTGGGCTTCTCTGATCATAGAGGAACCTGATTTGCTTCTCAGCTCACCTATTCTGCCTGCGTGCTATCCTGTTGTACTTTTTTTGTGATAAGCTTTCACTTTCATGCCTAATCTAGTTATGACTTCTATCTTATATGCAACCAAAGACCCACTCCAGCTGGTGACATTTGCAGACGTATGGTATACCTTTCCTGATCTTTTAAATAGGATGTGTCCCTTTAGTGTTAGAGTTTTCCCTCTAATCTAAAGACAGGGCCCATTATTTTGGTATCTCAAATCTTAGTGTGGGAAACTTCTTTTTTTCTCTCCAGTCCATAGCCTGATATTTCTTTGGTAGTATTACCCAGTTTAATCTCCTATTTCTTTACCAATGTGCTTCTTAGAAGTACACCTTAAGGTGTACTTTAGGAAAAAAATGGTTCTGTAGACAGAATAACTTGAGAAATGCTGTAGACTTCTTCAGAGTTGGCATGCATCTTGGTACGACATGGGTCTGGATAAACTCTGTACAAAGACAACTGTTTAACTTACCTGACCATGACTCCTTTCACCTCTGCTACCTTGCCCAGCAAGGTCTATTCAATAATCTATGGACCCACTCAGGAGAATTTACACCCTTCCCTACCTGTTTGCACTTTGCCTTTCCTTGGGGGTGGAGAGGGTGTTCCCTTTCCTGGAACTTCTTCAGGAGCACTTTGTGTTTATCCGCATGGCCAGCCTTGCTCTTTGAACAAAGGTCAGTGACGTGACCATGAGGAAGTTACTTTAAAATATGTCCATATGAAAGTGCAGCAGCAGTGTGTGTGCCAACTTAACTCCCATCCTATTCCTTGCTGGTAAGTGTTTAGCATGTGAAATATCCTAGTCAGGAATCAGCATCCCAGGATAGTTATTTAGCATTCACGTATGCTTGAAATCTACACCAGAGGGTTTGTTAATTAGCATAATGTGTATAATAAATGAATTTTTTTGGTATAATAAGTGATGAGGTCAGCGTCTGGCTAGAAAGATTGTCTATCCTAGACAGCTACGTGATTGAGTAACAAGAATCCAAAGCCCACACATTTGGTACAGTGCTCTAGGTTGAGGGCTCCAGTGTCTAGAGGAATTTGCTTCATGGAGGACCCTTGGAACCTGAGTCCATTACAGGCCTGGCATGTTATTGCACTTGCTTAGATGATGGGTGTTGGTTTCAGTGTTAGAGGGTGAAGATGGGGACTTTCCTGAGGTAGGGAAATGCTGGTAAATATTAAACAACTTATGGTTTACAATGCCTCATATGCTCAGAGGGAGAGTCTGGTAAAAGGTAATTGGATTGTAGGGGCACTACATCTGGCTTGGTAGTCACTGGGATTGAGTCACTGGGAAGGGTTATCTCACTCCCCAGCAACTTCATTTTCTCTCTCTGTTTCCTGTCTGCCATGAGGTTAGCAGCTTTTCCTGTTAGACCCTTCCACCATGTCATTCTGCTTTGAAACCAGTGGCCTGTGGACTGAAACATTAGAAAATGAGTTCAAAGAAACACCCTTTAAGTTATGGGTGTTGGGTGTTGTGTCTCAGTGACAAGACAGTGACTAACAAAAATTGACTGAATTTCATGTTAAGTTGTACTTCAATCATGTTGTACTTCTTGGCTTTCAGCTAAGCCAGAACTGCAGTTACCAGAAGACCCTGTCAAGAGCAGTTGGTTATCAGTAGTCTGGTCAGTCCCTGCTAGTAGGTTGCTAATGGGACAGTAGATCATTAACCACCCCAGAGCTCAGCCAGAGTAACAGGTTCCCTTTCTCCAGTGGTCCTCTGTTCCACAGAGTAAAAAGCTGCAGCATTAGGGACTTCTGAGCCACTAAAACACAATGTTAAGGCACATCTACTTCTTTTCTCTCTGCAGCTACGCCTAAGAGGGGACCCTTGTGCTAGGTAACCACTTGTGTAGCTAGTTCCTGGCTATATTCTGTTCCCCCCATATACACAGATATTCTTGGGGTTCCTGCAAGAGCCATCCTTGTACTAGCAAATACTATGCACTGTCTCTTCTCTGGAGCCTGTTTTCCGTGCCAGTCCACATGGTCCATCTTGACTTCTCAGAGTCTTCCCCCTTGTGGACCCATTGTGGGGGAACTAGTTTATATATGCAAAACCTAGATCATTGCCAGGAGTCTTACCAACACTTGTAAAGTATTTTTTATTCTTTTTACCTTTCTTTTTTGTTGTTGTTGTTGTTTTTCCTTCTACCTTTCTTTTAAATTATTATCAAAGCTTTAGCTTAATAAACAGGCTTATTACATGAATGTGGAATGGACAAATTCAGGACATTGTAAAAGTCCTCTATTAACTACTTTAGATGGTACAATAACCTATACTAATGTTCGCATTTTGGGTCCCTTACTTAGAGAGTATTTGCTGTTGGTTTGCATGAACTTCTAACAAGCTTGATTTGTTTTCTACTGCACTAAAAATTAGAAACAACAAATTAAAAGGAATGTGAGGCAGGCATACTCCAAGTAGCAAGAAGTAGACTGCTTTATTTTGTAACTTGAACAACTACTTCTAAGACAACAATATGTAATTTATCAACTAGTGATTTCTTACTGCTTTTTAAAATTCTGTATCATTTCTACCCTTTTTTCTGTTTTGCTTTTTTTCTAAATAAAATAAAAAAAGAAGTAAACTGCTAATAAAGAGTCACAAAAGTATACAAATCAGACAAAAGAACTTCTACATTCTGGGATCATTTATTTGGGAATAAACTAAATAGCCCATACTAAAGTAGTTCTCAAATAACGTCATTGTTCTAATGCTCAGTATAATTGTTGGTATTTTTAGTGGTGCCCCTGAGTTATCAAGCAACTGATTAAATGTTTTGTTTGATGAGGGAGGCAGTGTTATAGTTATTTTTTCTCATTGCTGAGACAAAATACTCAACACCTAAAATAAAAGGGAGGAAAGGTTTATTTAGCTCACAGTCTATAGAGATTTCAGTCCATAATTGGCTGGCTCCAAGGCAGGGTGGCATGGTAGAGAGGCATCACAAAGAAGACACAATTCATGACAGGCAGAGGGTAGCAAAAAAACAAGAGATTACCACAACCCTTTATACCCCTTATATCTTATCCAGGATATTTAGGGCAGATAGCACTCACACTGTTAATCCTAGTGCCCTTGATCCTAGCATTGCACCATGAGTTGATCCCAGCATCACACATTTTAGATTCAGCCATCTCTGAAAATGCCCCACAATGACTGCATGAGACTTCAGAGGGATGTCTAGACACAAGTCATAACAGGCAGGAAAAAATGTGAAATGCTTTAGAATTTCCAACAAACTGGCAAATTAAAGTTTTGATGCTGAAAATTATCAATCACCCTCCTATTATTTGTTAAAACAATTTATTCTAACATACCCAGTTCCCAGGTCGTATTGAATAAATGAGGCTCATCATTTTACATGGTTATAGCAGTTAATATATATAAAACACTCACTTATGCATGAAGCACAAGCTCCCTTACTCTTAGAAAAAAAACTTCTAAATCTGACTCTAGTAAGTCTTAAGGAATTTCAAGATCTGTTTGAGGATAGAGTGAAGGAAAATGGATCTGAAGAAGAGACTGATAACTGAAACAGCCTCTTTGCTAAATTCTATTTTTAACTTCTACTTTTTATCTTTCCCCAGAAGGTTTTAGTCTCTGTTTTATTTTTTTAGGATGGGAGCAGGTATAAATTAGTAATAGGGAATGACCTTAAAATATTTCACTTTAGACTATAGAAGTTATCACTTGGCCACTCTCAAGTTCACCTTGGTTGATCATCTTGTGGGTAGAGTGGCCTAGAGTGGGGGAATTGTCCCATAGTGACTATGATGTAACTCAGTTTGAATGCTGACTTCTGTAACAATACATAATTTGGTTAATAGATAAGAGGTTTTAAGGTTTGCAAAACAAATGATAAAGTAAGAGATAGATCCATCAGTTACTGGACATATTTTTCCCTCTTGAGGGTAGGAAATGATGAGAGGTACAAGAGGATGGTAACCACAGCCTGACATTATCATAGTTGCTGCTGCTTACTGAGCTGCCTGTATACCCAGCAACACTTTACTCAGATGCCATCAACTCCACAAGGTAGGTAATTGAAACTCAGAGTGGTTAAGTGACCTATGCAAAGACACACAACCAAATAAAGAGGGAGCTGAGGTGGAAACCCAGATCTGTCTGCTCCAAGGATTTTGCTTTTAACTTTTTGATGGGTGTTTGGGAAACATCTCTTTCCTCCAGGATCAGCTCAGCCTAGGTCTTTGTATGGAGGAAAGAGCCATGGTGGGGGAAGGGGGTGTTTAAAGAATATGCAGGTACTGTTCTGAAGGAGAAATGCTAGGGACAAAGGTAGGATCCATTTGGATGGGTCTCTGATGAAACACTGGTAATTATGTTTCTCCTGGAGGTGACTATCTGCTCTGGGGCCCAGAACAAACCCAGGCAGCTGCAAGAGCATCGTTTTGCAAAGGAAACATGTTTGCTTCTGCTCCCAGGGGCAG
Source organism: Dolichotis patagonum (assembly GCA_004027295.1). Taxonomy (NCBI): domain Eukaryota; kingdom Metazoa; phylum Chordata; class Mammalia; order Rodentia; family Caviidae; genus Dolichotis; species Dolichotis patagonum. Next base: position 58,672 of record PVJX010009546.1, read on the forward strand.
TGGGTCCTTATTCATGGACTTCTTCAGGGTCACTTCTAGCTGAGCAGTTTTATGATGTCCTTGGTTAGTCTGCTCAGGCTCAAGTTGTTCTGATTGGGTGTTTCTGGGAACAGTATAGTTGCTGCTTCTCCCAGGGCACAAGCAGCAGGGAATGGAGATGAGGAGGGCCAGTATCTGAGCTTCCTTTAGCGGGAGGCTTCCCAGCAAGGCCTGCTCTCCTGGGAGGCTTTGGCCTTCCTTTCTCTGTCTAGCTGACCTGGATGCCATTATTTGCCCCAAGGAGCATGGCAGCCTTTGTCCATTACCTTAGCCATGTCCCAGTGTCTTTTAGGTAAGTGGTAGTGAGAGGGAAAGATCGGAAGGCAGTTTAGGGCCATGCGTTCCAAGAGGAAGAAAAGAGAGGTAAGAATATGGGTTAGTCCAGATGCTCTGCCAGGCTTCTGAACCCCAGGAAACTCTAAGCCATGCCAGAGAATGAAAACTTATGTGCCTTTTATTTTTTATTTTTTTATTTTTTTTTTTTTTTGAGACTGCATCTCACAAAGTTGCTCAGGTGTGCTCAAAAATACTATCCACCTTCTTCAGCCTCTGTAGCTGGGATTACAGACAGGGACCACTGTGCCCAATGAAGGGACAGGAGAAGATTTATGTTTCCAATGAGTTAAAAAAAAAATCAACAGTGGGAAAAGTAATAAATGTGATTAAAAGGGGCCAGGTTTTTGAGGGTCTTAAGTGTCAAGCAGAGGACCCAAGATTTTGTCTTTTTAATACTGGGCCCCAGAGCAGATTTTGTCTTTTTAATACAGTCGGAATCCATTGGGAGTTACTGAGCAGGGGTCAAAGCAGTGCTAGAGTGAAATTAACCTAACTGTTAAATGCAGTTTAAATTTTTGCCCATGACTGGAAAAAGAACTTTCAGAAATGCTACCCTGTGGATGGCTTGGTGTGAGTAGTTGTGTTGCTCTCAGTTCTGTTCACCAAATCTGCCCAGCCCTCTGCCTTCTGGGAACACAGGAAAAGTGGAATTTCTTGTCTGCTTCAAAGTTAGGTAGGACTGTGCACCTATTAGACTAAGCCAAGGGTTGTTGAACTTTGTCCTAAAGGACTAGAGAGTAAATATTTTCTGCTTATAGGCCATACAGTGTCTGCAGCAACTGCTCAGCCTGGCTGTTGAGGAAAGAGACAGTCATAGTCATTATGCACACAGGGTAAGTGCAGCTGAGGCTCAGTGATACTGTTGTGGACTGTTGTTTGCTGAGTGCTGGGTCAGTGGATGCGAATGAAAGTGACTGTTCTGCACAGATGCACTAAGACCCGATTGGGTACCTTCACTGTGATCCTAGAGGCTCATGTGGAAGTAGAGCCTCAGCCTGGGACCCTGAGTGACCACATGAACTAAGACTCTAACGATACTTGTCGTGTATGTAGTGTGCATAATAAAGCATCCTAGCAGTGTTCAGGCAATGAGGTGCTGAGATTGTTTCTTACCTGAATGATCGGCGTCAGCTCTGCAGACTTAGTGTCACTGCAATCATTAGGAGTCCTCATTATCACAGATTGCCTGGAGGATCCTACTAACACTGTAATGATTTCTTCCCATAGCCATACGACATGGGTACTGGAGAAAAGAGTATGGAATTTTTGAAGGTTGAATTAACTTACCTAGGATCTCATAGAAGATTAAATTGACGAACTGATGTCCAGTAATTCTCCTAAATTCTTAATCTCTGTGCGTTCTGCCTTGGATATAGGCCTTCGGAATTTTTTTAAATCCACTTGCAGCTGTGGTCACAGCTCGTGGCTATACATGCTATTTTGATACAATCCACAGAAGCCTGTCACAGGGCAAGAATGAAGAACCCACTTCCAGAAGAATGCTTATCTGAGCAGTGGAGGAGGCAGATGGAAATGCTGGAAGGATGAATAGGGTTGCCAGGTACAAGGCATAGTAAGATGA